>CAEGAE010017588.1:0-12110 GCA_903067095.1 Girardinus metallicus | reverse complement strand
GTGAGTGAGTGAGTGAGTGAGTGAGTGAGTGAGTGAGTGAGTGAGTGAGTGAGTGAGTGAGTGAGTGAGTGAGTGAGAGAGAGACGAAGAGATCAAGCTAGGTGCGACCACCTGATAAGCAGAGAAGGTTGTATAGCATCACAAGAGACTGGGCTCTGCATTACATAATGTGGAAAACTTAGAGAGTAAAGGTCACTCATGTTGATGAACCTTCCTTTGGTCGTCCAAACTGAAACGGCTGGCCTGAGGGCGCCAGCAGGGAGGAAGTCAACTCTCCTGGCAGAGGCACACCTTGCAGATCATTTTTCCCTAACAGTCTTCCTGGCATTCAAAATTATGTTTTTATAGACACTAAAGCTTGCATTTGATAACGCAATGCTATGAAAAATCTCAAAATGTATAACAGTCAATTATGATTCCTGTCTTAATCTTAAAGAAAGAAAAAAATGGGACAAGTTGTTTAAAACCACATTTAAATCCCAATATAAAAAAAAAACATTTTACATTTCAAAATGAGTTGTCTCGTTTGATTTTGGTACCCATCAATCATCCTTGTAGAACCCAGTCTTACAGCATTGAGGACCTATGGTAGCTATGTCATACAACCCACCCTTGTAACCACCAGGAGGTCAGAGTAACTACGTAATCAGCTTTATATTATTAAGCTGCTACAGTCACTACAGGCTATATTATGATATCACCCTTGAGCACTGTGCCTTTTTCAGCGAGGTCTACACAGGCTAGCTCTTGCTAAAAACAGAAAGACTGATACAACATGTGTAGCTTTTAACAAGTCAATCTTTTATTTAGAGGCATTCAAGTCGAAGGTGAGCACAATTTATGAAAAATAATATCTGACCTATTCTCAGGAAATTAACACCTTAACTTTCATGAGATCACCAGTGTTGACTAACATGTAAGTGTTTTGGGGTTGACAGTTAAGGGGTTAATTAAATTATCAGTCTAAACACACATGACTGATTAAATTTTAGAAATGTATTTTGTCCAGTGAGTCCTATTTTATTGTCCAGTCATACGTATACAGAGGAAGAAAAAAATTGCACTTAATTATCTAACTTCAAACCTTGGTTCTGCTGCTCATAGTTGCTAATGTAGCTATTTGGGAAAATCATACCTGATCAAGAGGCCAAAAGCAGCAGTTTATATACTCTTATTACCAAGTTGAAAACATAACTTTTGATGTGGCAAGTTAAAGATAAAGAACAAATTCTGATTAAACGTTTCTAGAAAAGCCTGTATTCTTCAGTAATTCTGATCTTTATCTATGGAGTGAGAAAAGAATCCTGGATCCTCAATTATTGTCCCGGCTCATCCCCTCGTGGAAAATAATAATTCCTTACTTTTCAGGACTGGATGGGAGCAGTGAGTGGGCAAGCCAACTTCACGCCTCAGAAATGTCTCTGGCAGCAGCAACTGAGCAAGGCCAGAGTGATGCGGAGCTGGGCCTGCAGCGTGGGAAGGCTGCTTCCTCACATGAACCACAACAAGTGATGTTCACCAAATTGCCACATTTAATTATTTATCATGTGTCACTAAATAAGAGGAAGAGATGAGACTGTCTAGGTCTGATTATGCGTTGTGTGTTTCCCTACATCTGAGGTTTGTTTTGCTCTTCTTTTTTTTTTTTAACTCTTAGGAAATCAAACTGATGGATTCTTGTCTTGTTGGAAACTGATTCTCTGTCATGCTCATAAATACAGCACGGTCATGGAAAACTGACTGAGCAACAACGCGCCTATGAGGATGACACCCATTTCATAATTGCCTTTCACGTGTGCCACGTGGAGTGCAACCATACTGAATGTATGGTAGTAAAATAGACAGGCTGTAAAGCACCTCTTTTGCCAAAGTGCACTCAGCTTTGCCCTGGTAGCCATAGTGACAAAGGGGTTGCAAAGTGAACCCTGCCATGTTGCACACGTGAGGAGGAGAGAGATTATGAAAGAAGAATTTGCATTGAAACATAAGGTTAAATGAAGCGCACCGAGGCTCGAGCACGGCGAAAAAACAACCCTGCGACCCTCTCCTTCATGGGCCCGCATGGGGCCCACATTTCATTTGGACAGGCCAAAGAACGCCGGAGCGAGACAGAGGGACACAGAGATAAAAAAAAAAAGAGGAAAAGGAGGAGAAGAGAAGAGGGATTGGGGGGGAGGGGGTTGAATCTGTGCCTTTGCACTCCCTCGGCTCTATTTTTGTTTCCTCTTTTTGTGCGAGCTCCGGCGCACACACTCGCGCAGCGCAGTGGATTTTCAACTTGGTCCTCATCAGTTGTGGGCCTGATGAAACGAACACTGACAGGCTCTTTACATTTGTAAAGGCCCCTGCAGCAGCTGGGCTTGTCACACACACACACCCCTACACACACACGCACGCACGCACATACACCTAAGGCTTTGAATCTGAGGCCTAGCCCGAGCTTGGGCCAACAGGAAGAGCCGACTCTGCACAAAATGGCCCTGGCCGCACTGAGCTGCACTCCGCTGCGACTCTTGCTAGCACGAATAACCATCCACACAATATGTGTCATGTTTTGTTAGACAGAACAACACCGCCCCGCATCAGTCTTTGTTACCCAATTCACGACAAAGTTTTTTACCATTTAACCACAGGCTTTGTGGAGTAAAAATAATAAAACAAACCTACATAAAATGCAGTTTTCCACCTAAGAGTAACACATGCAAATCTAGCTTTAAAAAAAAATAAATAAATAAATTGGCAGTGTATTTTACTTCAGGAGGTATTAATGTGTCTAATCATAATCATAGCCAAGCCCCGTTTTCCTTAATTATATTTTAAATCATTCTAAATTTTAATATCAGTCACAGACAGCGAGTGTTTGTTGGGAGCACGAGGTGGGGGTTAAGGGGCAACAACTCACACTTGTGTTTCAGGGGAAATGGTTAAGCCAAGCATGTATAATTGTCTTACGCTAATTAGGGGGAGGCAAAGAGAGGGAGGAGGGGTGGAGTGATCCGTATGGGCCAGGAGTCCCGTCTGAAAGCCTGGAGAGGAACTCCTGGAGCAGGAATCTACAGACTTCGTGGGAAAGAAAAAACAATTAAAAAGTCTTTTTTTTTAAGGCCTATTTTGGTCCAAACCAGACTCTACATATCAACCACATCCGAGAAAAAAAAAAAAAAAAAGAAAATGTCTAGACCTTGAAAAAAGAAATCATGTCATCTCAGAAAGGTTTACAATAGCTGTTCTATTCTGGATCTAACTTAAATTTGGATTTAAGTGACTCATCATTTCCTCAAACATCCCGTTTCCATCAATGCAGGGGAAGATTTACACACATGGCCTAGTTAAAAACCTTATCTTTGCCATCTATAATCAAACTCCTCCTTCAACAAACAGCAGCCAGTTTTAATTAATCTCAACTATCGTGAATGAAACTGCTCGGTCACATCAGAGTGTATCAAGTAACTACGCTACGACCCAAAAAAATAGGAACAAAGATCAAGCTGTTCTTCTGTCAGCCTTTCCAAACATCTGTCTCCTTCAAGTCGCCCCACATTTGCGCTGCTTTCCAATAAAGGCTGATACTTCAGCACATTGTGTTACTGACACCGAGGTGCTGAAAGGAAACAAAAAACATCTGGTGGCCATAAGAGGTCATGCATGCAGATGTGTTAAATCCCTATAAAAAGAGACTGTGTGTTTTTGTTGTTTTTTTTTGTTTGTTTGTTTTTTTTTACACTTTCCTAAAAAAAACAAGAAGTGGTAAATTCAAACTAGGTAGTGCCAACTATAAGCTATTAATTCAGTATTTTAATGTGACACTTAAGAGGTAGAGTCATGTGGCCATAAACTGAAAAACAGTCTTCAAGACACTATTAATCTGGCTGCGCTGAAGCATAAATGTTTCTACTTTCAATCATAATGTTGCTCATATAAAACTGTTGCTCAATTTAGCAACCTATTTTGTAATACTGTTGACTTTTTGGGTTTATTGTGGAAATCTGTTGGCCAACAACAAGGTCAAAGGTTACAATAGGCTAACGGGGACAGTAGCCCAGGATCCCAATGTTTTGAGGTTATCCCCATTTTCTTTTAATGAATGGATATTTTGAAGGTAACACGCATAGTTCCAAGCAAAATATATTATTAGTTAAGGTGTTTCAATCTGTCGAACCTAAGCAATCTGCAACAATTTGAAAACAGCCAGCCCTACGTCTGACTAAATCTGCAACTTTGAACAGAACATACACACCTCCTTTGGTTTTGTTTGTTCTGCGCTGTTTTGGAAAGGGTTGTATCACCACATACAGATCTGACATAGTTAATATACTTTCTGATCATTTATTTAAATGGATGAAGATATTTCTAGAAATGATGCGGTGTTAAACTGATAATTTCAGAGAAATTCTATTTTCATGTAGACGAGGGCCAATGAGTCCTGAATTAGATGTGTTCCCAACTAACATCAATTGCAAATTGTACGTGTAAAAGCAATTTCTCTTGGTAGTAAGGATGTCTAACTATATTGTTTTTCATTACTAGATATAAAAAGTCATAACTTTTAAGAAAAGGAACCGTAATCCTGAGACAATAACAATAAATGACTTGTGCAAACCACACAAACTGTGGTAAAAAAAAAAAAAAAAAAAAAAAGATCTTATTTGCTGCTTGTACTATTTTTCCACTGTTTGCTCCATTAGATTGTTGGTAATCCACTTAAAAAAGGACTTAAACCCAGTGTACAAGATACGCTGTGCCTCCAAGCCGCCCGGTCAGATAGTTACAGCCTTAAACAGGCTTCTTTACGCCAGTAGATGATGTAGCGAACTTAGTCTGTGTTCCCAACTGGTAGAGAATTTAATTTACATTTACAGTAAGTTGTGTTTTCGCAGTCAAGCAAATGCTGAATTAAATCAAGATTGCTAAATTAAACACGACAAATACATTGGGTGATAAAGCTCACAGTATGCTCATCAGCTAAAAGTGTTGCTAGATGGTGGCAAAGTGCTTGCAATACAATGCTTGGTATGTGTGGAATGTTCACTTTTTTTACGCCCCCGCCAAAGTAGGCTTTTGCATCACGTACAAAATTTCTTTCCATTATGACCTATGAACACGTCACACCAACGTACGAATTGATTGAACAAATCACAGAACTTCAGCCTATGGTAGTTTCTTCAGTAGCCGTGATGGTTGCAAACAGATTATTTTTCTTTTTTAAAAGACTGATGGAGTAAATACCTGCATGTATGAATGTGTGTCTGTCATCTGTTTTCATTGCTCACCGGATGACACTTTCATTTTGTTGTCCGTCCTACAATAATGCCAAAGGTAACAACTGAATATTTACTAAATATGATTAATGTGCTGTTCAGTGGCATTCTGATTAGAACAGTTTCACAACGGGGAATAAACACCACAAAAAAAATTAATAAATAAATAAAAATGTGATAAAATTTTGAGGCCATCTCTAGTTGAAAGGGAACCAAGAACTGTCTGCTGCCCAGGGGCCTACATCCTGCTAAGTCCCACCTTGCCAACAAGAGGAAACACATTTTGGAAACGCTTCAAATCACAATCCCAGAACAACATGATATCAGCTCTGAAGGTTTAGGACAATTTGAGAACATAAGTGCAACAAACTTTAAATCTTCAGTCACTATAAGGAACCAGGCAAGCGTGTACTCGAAACAAACCACATAATGATGACATTCACGCTTTGCGAGGTTTAAAGCAATGAAAGAAGAGACAGGTATTTGTCCGAAACGCGCCAGGACGCGAGTTAAAAAGCCAACACCAGGCGGAATAGTTCCGTTTCACAGGCCTCCCTTCCCCATAAATTCACCAGAAAGAAAATGGTCGCTTCGTGCATAAGCCTCTGCAATGCGACTGCACTGAACACAGCCTCTTTTTTTAAAAAAAAAAAAGACTGGGTCGTTTAAGTACACGGTGTTCAAACGCCATAGGCCGTCTACAGCGGTGTTGAACGTAAATTATGAGACCAAACACCGGCGAGCTAAGCACCTCTCTGTAGCATTACAGGAAAAAAATGGAGTTGTGCTGCTGCAATATACATCTACTCCTTAGCAGAGGTCACACAGAGAATATTGGAGAAAAACACAGAGCGTGGTGGAGTTCAGATGTTAAAATGGACCAATGAACATCATAAGCACACATAACCGCGTCCATTTGTCGTGTGTAAAAGTGTTGGAAATTGGGTGAATGCGCAGAAAAGCATGACCCTCTTTTCCTGCTGCTCTGCCTGACTCTTTATGGAGAAAATTAAAGAGCCACAGCAGTCCGGCGAAACGTGTCGCCCCTGCAGCGAAAAAAAAATAATAATAACCAAACACATCTCCTTCCACAACACAGTCTCCTTACACGCGTTTCCACAACGAGAGCGGGGTTTAATTGTTAAATAATTCGCTGTGAAGATAGAAACGCTCAGCATGGGACGAAATGGAGCAGAGCTATGGCCGACAGGCTCGTCTTCTCCGAGCAGCGAGAAGCGAGGAGCGAACAAAAAACGATGGGGGGGAAAGCCTTTCCTGAAACGTGTTTGCAAGATTGTTACTATTTAAAACATTTCCCACCCTTACGTCACAGCACAGACGCACAGGGCATCCCTTCAGCACGGGGAAAACGAAGCAAAATGAGCTAAACAGTCCACCTTGAAGCAAAGCAGAAAGCCCTAAAACATGTCTGATGTCGAAGAACCCGCTGGAGCTCAGACACTAAATAAACACCACAGTCTCTTTATAGCACAACTATGTCACTGTTTAAACTTCTCTTTGTTGCATTTTAGAGGATATTCGACTCAGACAGTGCATAATTGTAACCTTCACAGCCCCCGATGAAAAAGTTTATGCGTTTTCACAAAGGCAAACTTGAATAGATTTCGGCGAGCATTTCAAGCAAACACAATTCTACTTACGTATTTCTTCTGGATGATATTCCTCTTAGGTCTTTCCTTGTTCATTATGCAATCCTCCAAAAAGTAAAATGTTTGGCTATAGAGAGAATGGCCACATGAATTTCTTCTCTATCGCTCTCGCCTCTCCGGGGCTCCACCAACAACTGACTATTTAAATCCCCGGCTCTGTGAGGAAAAGCTCGCTAGCTCTTGAAGAATCCTTCCTTTCGGTGTTTCCTTATAGGTTTATATATAAATCCCAGGATTCAAGCTTCGGCGACGAGCAGAGACGGACCGGACCCGAACTCATTCAAGGATAACATAGTCAAAAAAGAAGAAGACAAAAAAAAAAAAAACAAGCGCACAACAATAAGTTCCATTTGCCCGAACGGCTCTGCTTCTCGTCTCTCCCGGATCTCTCGCTCTTTCTCTCTCTCGCTCTCTCTCTCTCTCTCTCTGTCTTCTCGCACATGAATACCGCTGAAGGGGTTTAAATGTCGCCGAGTCACATCTTTATTCAAACGTGTAACAGCAACGGGGAAAGAAAATGAATAAATAAAAAAATGAAAACAAATAAAACGTTTGTCGTCGCGTCTTTTCTAAGCTGGAGCCTGCGGTCGTCGAGAGAGCTCTCCAGCGGCACTGCTCTGCCTACTGAGAGCAGCTCCTTTCTTCCTCGCCTCAGCCTATCACAGGCCCCCTACCCAGTGGCAGCTCTAGAAAATTTTACATGGCGAGGTGGGGGGCAAAAAAAAGTGGCAAGAGCTCTACGCTGGACCTCCTCGGTTGATTTTTTTTACTACACAAAAATCAACTTTAAGTAAATAATCGAGAAGATATCCACAAAACACTTTGTTGTCACTGTCTCTTCTATGAAAGACTTTTTTTTTTTTTAAAGGGGCAGTGTAATGTACATTTTGTAGCTTTACATTAAGTTGTAATGTTATTCCTTCATCCACAACATATATGCAGTGTTGCTTTATCTTTCATGCATGTTTTATAAATCCTTTAATTTCCCGTGGCAGACATTCAGTGTAAAATGCTTAGTGGGGCCAAGCACTGCCTTCAAGGACGAAGCTCCTCCTCTGAACTGCAGTTTTCAAGCTTCCCACAGCAGAGCCAGCTCAGTTTGTGGCAGAGGCAGCTAGTCGTGGCACTTCCTGTGTCACCTGCCACAGTTTAGTAGGGGCAGCTGCCGTAGGGTGATGGAGCTGCCATTTTCTGAAAATGTGTTAGTTAATAAATTATTAGCTTTGAACTGACGTTGTGATTTAACTATGTAAAACCTGTAATATTTTTGACTGCATTTTTACGTGATGGAAAGTGGCAGTTCCGGTGGCAGCTGCCACAGCTTCAGTGGCAGCTGACAGTGGGTGCCATGACCACAGTGGAAGCTGCCATTAGAAGCTTGCTGTCTCTCGCAACCAAGCTTCGGCCTCACAGAGCACCCCTCCACCACAACACCCCTACTCAGCTCCTTCAGACTAGTCAGCAGCAATTAGCAAACACCTGGTGGAACTGTGCAAAATAGGAACTGTTTTGCAACAGTTTTGAACTGTTTTGGGAAGTAACTCCCAGTGCAACGCTGGTAAAAACGTTGTTCAAGGGTATTAGTCCTTCATGAGGATGTTTTGATGACTTTCCAAAGGCAGAGTGTTGGAAAGAGCAGGACTTTCTTAAAGAGACAGAGGCAAAATTCACAGCATTAAATTGCGAAGTAAAAGTGCATTTAAATCATATTTGATATTTACAGCGTTTTTATAGAAACTGAAGGTAACATAGTTATTTGATTGCGCAATAAAATGATGCTATCTCTCTGGAAAACAAAAAGTGGTTCCCCTTTGAGTGTAAACGTCTTTTTGTCTCATCTGTCAAATTTAAAAAATTCTCACTTTCTTTAAATTGATAATTCTCTTTATGTATTTCAGCTCCCAGAACTTCATTGTGAGCGCTTTCTCTTGTGTATTTTGCATTTATGTGACTTTAGGCACCGGATTTGCTCATAAGATCTCATGAAATTTAGCTTGTTCTGTGAGGTTTCTGTTTCACCATGCTTCTACAACAGATTGTTTACAGTAAATGAAAAAAAACCACACAAAAACAACAGCGACGTGCAAATAGCAACAGCAATGACATTAGATATTAGAAAAATTGTACAAATAACAGCAGGTAAGTAAATGCATATTAAATTTGATGGAAGCAGTGATGATTATAGCATCTAACAGCTGCTCAGAGGAAGGACATATGATACTAATGCTTTGTGCACCTACGATGCAGCAGTTTGTCACTAAAGGAGCTCCGCAGTTCAGTGACATGTGTCATGCATGGGATGGGAGAAATTGTCCAGCAGTGACGATATTTCAGCCAGACTTCTTCTATCTCCCACCAGATTGTAGGGCATCCTAAAACAAAGCTGGCCTTCCTGATGAGCTTATAAAAAAACATTAACCTTATGGTTAGAGGTTCATTTTCTGAAGTAATGTGTTCTTATAGATAATAGGCTAACTGATATTAATAACAGTAGCTTTTCATATTAATTCAAGTGTACCTTTTTTACCTGAAAATGTGGGGTTTCATTATGCGGCATTCTCTTTGTTCTCTTGATACATTTTTGGCACTGGAAAATTGAAATGTCTAAATTTGAATTGCGAGCCTCCTGATCTTGTAATTCCAACTTGGATAGTTCAGACAACCTCTGAAAACATCCTCAGTGTGGCTGCTCTTCATAAAAAAAAATGCTGGGAAAGCTACAAGAGGTAGATACATTTTCAGTATTCTGATAGAAAGTATTGAATTAAATCAGTGAAATAGCTAGTGTTGTTTGACTACTATATGTGAGCATGTTCATTTACTGTTTAAATCTACCAAACGGGAGATGGGGGGAGCATCTCAGTTGCAATCAAACCATAAGGCGGCATCAGCAGTCAAATTTTCCTGTGATCGCAGTTAGAAACAGGTGCAAAAATAGGCAAGCTCATTTGAAACTGGAGTAATAACCTGGAAAATTTAAGGCTCCTAGAGAATGGCCTCATATATTTGGACTTCTTGCCTGGAAACTTAGAAGCCTTAGGGAACACTTCCCTCAAGTTGTAGTTCCGATTTGAAAAGTTGGAGATCTCCACGATCCCCTTCCACGCCAGCAGTAAGAGGTCAGATTTCCAAAAACACTTCCCCTGTTGTTGGAGTTCATAAAATGAAAATTTGAAGCACCGAGAATGTTGTCCTGTCGCCAGATATGTTAATGTGTTATATAATTCATATATAAATGATAATTTCATATCTGTTATGTATCTTCATGATAGCAAACATGTGTTTCTGGTATACCTATATTTTAGAATTTAGGGGGAAAAAAAATGTTAGTTTAATAAAAAAAAAAAAAAAAAGGCGGCTATGGAGAAAAAAAATTTATTCCAATGTCTACACCCAACTCCCACAACCTCAAACCACGTGTGTTAAATGTTAAAGACCTGCACTTAATGAAATGTTATACCATAACAGAGTTTGAGCAAAATGTAAAAAATATATTAGTTCATTTTATGTTCACAGTAGCCATTTCAAATACTGAACTCAGGACTGCTTAGTGACCTGCATAGGACACAGTTGTTATTTTCCAGACTGGAAACTCAAAAACTCTGACCTCTAAGTAAACAGAACACACTATAAGAACCTCCCCAGATATGTATATTCTGGGGAGGATTTTAATACCCTTGTAATAAAGGATTTTAAGTATATTGTGATAAAATCCACCTACCCTCTTTTCGGTCCTTAAGTATTTAATTTGTTGTGCTTTAACAGGTAAATTTGTTTAGTAACTAAATCCATTTTCACATCTATTTCTTTGTCTTTAAGCAATGTTTGGTTGTTCACATGGAAACACTTTAAGCTCACCAATAATACATGTTCTTAACCAATGATATCATGATAAGACCAGCAAAGTGAAAGAAGCACCAATGGTTAAATGCTCCCCCCGTTTCACGCCTACTCGACAAATCGGCTCTGTGACTTCCCGTTGCATATCAACAGTGAATTGGTTTCAATGCCCCCAATCTGCATCATAAAACTGATGTGGCAAGAATTGAAAACGCTTTGGAAGTCTTGAGGAAGACCACTGTAAAAGTTTAGGGAAAGCAAAGGGTGGCTATGAGAATTTAAATGTTTATGGCAGTACTGCTCTTGAAGACAACTAATAGAAATTTATTTCTCAGTTTTTTGTGTGGTTTTTTTTTACTCCTGCACCTCACGCTTCAACTTTCTGAAAACTAAGCCTTTAAATGTGTTTTCTCTGCTGAGAGAAGTTCTCTGTTTTCTCTTGGACTGCAGAAAGACAGTGTGATTTTCACATTGCTGCCTTTTTGCGGCGTGCCCGTTGTACCCATAGAGTTCAGTGTAGAGACATCCATGAGCAAAGAGAATGGTACTGAGAGAACAGGTTTTACCTCCCGAGAAGAAGGAAGTTTTAGCAGGAGTAGTACGGTTTAAGCAAGAGCAGAAATGTCGCAGAAACATACATTTTGATTGTGAGATTAACTGCTTTGGAGGAAACCACTGCACAAAAGTCAGTAAGAAATGGAAAAGGAACAATCAGCATCTATGTGATAATCACCACCGTCCATGTTTTAATCATGCTGATTTCATTCTCATTCATGTTACGAGTAGGTATTGATTTATTTTCTGTGTTTGATGCAGATTTAGCATAATCCAACCGAATGATCAAAGCACCGAACTTCCCCACGAATGCATGAACAAAAATGTCAAATCAATAGTTCACAGGTCAATAATTCCACACATCTATCACACATGTTTGTTTAGCCAGTGAGTAATAGACAAACCGAATTAGAAAAACAAGTATTACTAGCAGGGAAGAAAATGCAAGAAAGATAATATTCTCTGAAGTCAACTCTTAAATTCTGGTGAATCTAGAATGTTTCACATAAATGTTAAAATGTATTGTCCTTGATCAGTAATCTTACACTATTCTAGCAGTCAGAGGCGTGCTGTTTTATGATGAGGCTACAGAGCACACTGCCTTTAGCCCCCATCACCCTGCGCTCTCGAGGGGCCTTCTGCCCTGCTGCTGCTGACATTTAGGTCCACATGAATCAATGAGACAAGATGTGGTGGGGTGCCTGATTTTGCAGCAGCCCCCCCACATGGTTCACATTTAGCCCACACTATACACAGGCAGAATAATTGCCTGAACAAAAAAAAAAAT
>CAEGAE010017572.1:0-33639 GCA_903067095.1 Girardinus metallicus | reverse complement strand
AAGAATGAATGGGGCCATGTATTGTGAGATTTTGAGTGCAAACCTCCTTCCATCAGCAAGGGCATTGAAGATGAAACATGGCTGGGTCTTTCAGCATGACAATGATCCCAAGCACACTGCCAGGGCAACAAAGGCGTGGCTTCATAAGAAGCATTTCAAGGTCCTGGAGTGGCCTAGCCAGTCTCCAGTTCTCAACCCCATCGAAAACCTTTGGAGGGAATTGAAAGTCCGTGTTGCCCCCCGCCAGCCCCAGAACATCACTGCTTTAGAGGAGATCTGCTTGGAGGAATGGGCCAACATTCTAGCAACGGTGTGTGCCAACCTTGTGAAGACTTCCAGAAACCGTTTGACCTCTGTCATTGCTAACAAAGGACATATTACAAGGCATTGAGATGAACTTTTGTTATTGACCAAATACTTATTTTCCACCCTTATTTCCAAATAAATTCTTTAAAAATCAGACAATATGATTTTCTGAATGTTTTTTTTCTCATTTTGTCTCTCATAGTTGATGTCTACCTATGATGTCAATTACAGGCCTCTCTCATCTTTTTAAGTGGGAGAACTTGCACAATTGGTGACAGACTAAATACTTTTTTCCCCACTGTACCTGTAAGTTAGTTCTGTCTTAGTTCTGTCTTATATTATTCAAATATTAGTGTACTAATATTTGAACAAGAAACTAGATCAAAAACACTTCGAAAGAGGGGAAACATAACCTAATAACAGAAAACGTCTAACACAGTTGCCGGTATTCGCAGCAGCGCATGTCTCAGCAGATTTAGATAAAGCGACGTTGTGGAGAGTTCAGAGCAGAGACCTGCAACCTTTACAATCCAAAGAGCCATTTTTGTCCCTCGACTCAGCAACTCTTTCACAGCCGCAAATGTTACGTAATGTTTAGAAAAGAGAAAACGCATAATTGTTGATGAACATCTACTGTTGCAAATTTGTTGTAATTGTTAGAAGAACCACAATTTTACTTTTATGTTAATAAAAATAAGAAAACAAAATTTTTTTCAAGAAGAGAATGATTTTTTTTTTCTTATATTGGGTGTGGAAAATGATGTAATGTTTCTAACCTGCAAAATTAGATCTACAAAAACATTGCAGGTACTTTAAGTATCATGCTGTGGATATTCAATATATTTATTCCATGGGAAAAAAACAAACATTAAGTTAATTAAAACATTTTTTAACATTAGTTGGTTCTTTACCAATTTTAGCCAAAGTTATTAAGTGTAATGTTTAGCTGCAGGTTGCAGACCCCTGGCTCAGAGGAATGGTTTAAAAAAAAAATTTAAATTAACATCTCAAACACTCCAGGCCTACAACAGCATGTCAAATGCTACAGGATGTGGTTAGAAAATGGCTGAACAAGTACCCTTTGTTTTGGTTTGCATAAAAAATGTCTAATTTCTTAAAAACACAATTTAGGCTACTAAAAATCTTTCCAAATAAGCCACAAAACTTGGAAAACAATGCTCTTTTAACAGACGACGCCAAGCTGGAGCTGCTTGACCATCAAAAAGCTTCATAATTGACAAAACCAAACAAAGCACATCTGCATGAACTCTTCATTATCAACTTTGAAGCATGGAGGTGAAGGAGCGATTATTAGGGCCTGCTCTGGCCCAGAAAGGAGTATTTGTGACATTCCTGACGCAAAACAAAGGATCCAATCTGCAACAGAATTGCTGAACAAGAAAAGAGTCCAGTGGAGGCAAAGGCCTCGACTGACATGATGCGTTGGAAGTTTAAAATAGCAGGAACAAATCTCAAGTCTGAAAACTGAAGAGAACTGAAGTAATTTTCCTGACGAGGAACTTGAAACTCCTCCACACTGATGTTAAAGTTCTAGCTGCTGCAGGATCATGTGGCAAAATGAACTTCTCCTGTGTTTATGATGATTTTTATGGGAACATTTTTCCCCAAAAAGAGGTTTTATATGTGACATCCCTAAGATACACTCAAAGATTTAAGCGAGTTGAATAAGAGTCGATTAAAAAGAAAAAGTGGACATCAAAAAAGTGGATTATTTTTTTTTTTCGCTCCCACAAACTCGATGATTTCACCACAATGATACAAACTGTTCCTGTAGGAGGCATCCATTACCCAATAAGATTGACACTTAAAAGTTTTATCTGAAAAACATAAGAGCAGGCACATTTTTTTGGTAAGAGGTAAAAAGAATAAACACATTAAAGTATTGGATATCGAGGTGTTAATCTCTCTTTTTTTTTGTTGGGTTTTCTGCATATTGTCCAGTTAAAATATACAGAACAATTTAGGATTAGATATCCAGACACACACACACACACACGCACACACACAAAATCATTGGAAGGGTTTTACTTACAGCCAAATCAGAAGAAAATATGCAATTTCATTAGAATTTCTTGGACAGAAATCAGAAAAAAAACTAGAAACGTTTAGATTTTTAAGCTAGAAATCAAAAGATGCTACATCAGCAAAGTAGCATCACGGAAACAAAACAGCAGCAAAAAAAACTATTAAAAAACTGCATATTTTCATTACAGAAAGCATATCTCAATAACCTAATAAGACAATAAAAAAATATTTAAAAAAGTGGCACTCTTTCTTCTTTTTTGTGTGTCTTTCTGTGTTGTGGTGAAAATATCAGTTCATACTCTCACAATTACATCTTTATACAGCGACCGGCCAGCTGTGAGGCAGTGAGGGATTTTATTTAATGGTGCGGCATCGCCCTCTACAGGCCATAAAAATAGAGCTGCTACAAACTAATGAAAACATGCCAGCAGGATGTAGTAAATCTTGACCATTAAGTCAAATTGCTGAATAAATAATAAAAAGAAATGACCTAGAAAGCATTAAATACTGATTAATGGCACTCTGTGAGTAATGTTTGAAAACCTTTCCAGCTGAACTTACAAGACTTTGACAGTCTGAAAATTAAGACTTGATCAGCCTGGATCAAATGGATAATCTCCTGGTTTTCAGTTCAATTACCGACCCAGGTGACAGATGACGGAGGATCACTCGGTGAGCAGCGCTCCGGATCAACAGATCCACACACGGGGGGTGGTGACGTCAGAGAAACACACTCACCTCTCCGATCTGAACGTGCGTTTCCTCCACAGACTGCGAGTACGAGCGGATGATCTCCTTCATGTGGAGAATGTGGTTTTCCTCGATGTCCTGGAATCTCTGAAACGAACGCAGACGACATCTATCGTCAGGCGACAACAAAGTAATCGTGTGCCAAACAACCTGATGTCATGTTATCGAGAGGCTGGGAAAGCAGAGAAACAAGAGCGCGACTTTGGCTCGAAGGGAAATCTTCTCGCTGTGACCTCACGTGCGAGTGTCTGGGTGGTCCGAGGCGCGCGCACAACATAAGTCCTTTCACGAGATGTCGATTGTGATCATGTCAGGCGCTGGCGAGGATTCATTTCTGGTGTGTTTTTACTGCAGTGCTTGCGCAGAGATCACAGAGCTCGAACGCTCTCGTTGAGATCTGGGTTTTGGACGTAAACTGATACGCCTGAGCTCAAACGGTCATGAAGAGAAAAATCCAGGCATTAGTGAGGAGATTAGCTCTTAATAATCACAAAAAGAACCCAGATAAAGAGCCTCTCGTGTCCGACTGTGAAGTACAAGGGTGTGCAGCCACTGCTCCAAGCAGAAGTATTCATACACCTTGAGATTCTTTACATTTCATCATGTGACGTGATGTTTATTCTCAATATAATCTGTACTTATAGACCAAGACAAATCAGGGTATTATTGTACAGCTGACTTTAGTTTAAGGCTAAGAGATGCATGGCATACGAGTCTCTTTGCACCTTTAAAGACTAAAACCTTTGACCGTTCTTTGAAATGTAGTTTCAAGGTCACTCAGTGCTGCCACAGGTTAGAGTACAGAAGGCTGAACACAGAGATTTTTTTTTTAGAAGCTGTTTTCAAAACTATGGGTCCTTTTCTAAGCAAAATTATTCAAGTCAATTCAAACTCATTTCAAAAATACCTTATTTATCCAAAAGGGGAAATGATCCTATCCTAACTCATATCATCCAACCATCTTCAGAGAGTTGTTATGGATGGTGATGCTGTGGGCAGGAACAAACTCCAGTAGCAGTCAGTCTCGCGACAAATCTGAAGGGGCTTCTGACTGAAGGCTGTTGCGCATAACTACGACATGCTAATAGCTCAATATTTGGGAAGCAGAGATGATGTTGCACAGCAACACATCTTGGATAACACCAGCCGTTGTTGGCAAGCGCTGCTAATCCACCTCATTTGCTTTTGCCGCCTCTCTTTGAGCCTCTGTCTGCCCTTATGATTAGAAATAGACGGAGCTGGTAACATGATCCTTGTCCAAAATGATCAATTGAAGAGATAGATTGAATTTGTTTTATGCTGTCACTAGGGCTGAAACAATTAATTGGATTAATTGTGATTAATCAATTATTGAAATAATCGTTAAACAATTTAGTAAGTGATTAATTGCAGATAGGAGCATACTTTGACTTTGAATTAATGAGTTACATCAACTTTTAATTTCTCTTTGGGATCAATAAAGTTTTTTTGAATTTGAATTTTAATACAGATTTACACAAAGGCAGTTTGGTGAGTAAAACAACATATTTAGAGCAGCAATTTAACCAAAACTGTACCAGAACTAGGTACATTTTGCATTTAAAATAAAACAAATAACGCTTTGTCTGCAAATATATTTTAGGCAAAACTCCTCAGGAGGAATAGATTTAGCTTCAGGTTTACCAAAGGAACGGTGTGATATTGCATTTTAGGTAATAAAATGTTTATTTTTCTTACTTATCAAATGCTTTTTATTATTTGTTTATTTTGTTGTATTTCTAATATTGTATAAAAGTATTAAGTGGCAAAATAAAAAATTTGTGCAATTTTCTGATCCAATTAATCGATTAATCATCCGAATGTCGATTAATCGATTACTAAAATGATTGCTCTATCACAATCAAGCCCAACAAAATATATAGAAATTGGTGGTTGTAACAAGAAAAAAGTGAAAAAAAAGAAAAGTTAAAAGGGGTATAAATACTTCTGCAAGGAACTGTAAGTAAGACTGTACTTCCATCTACTGCCAGCAAGAACACGCAGACAAACAGAACACACATGCAGGAGCCCCGGTGATGTCAGAGCACACATGTGTTCACAGTGTTTATAATTATGTGTCCACATGTGAAGCGTGAGAGATGAGTCGTAGACGGCGATCCAACGGAAGTGCGAGCCGCAACGCCGCTTCCTCTGCAACAGCGAGGAGAGGAAAAACGGCAGGGCTAACTCGAACCAGCTCTAGTGGCAGTGCCGCTGCGGTACACCAGGATATGGAGGCCCAATTCTGCTGAGCTGATTGTAATTTGGAGTTTATCTAATCAGCCGCTCGGATGGATCCAATCAGGGTCTTTGCACAACGATCCGGTTACAGAGGAAAAAACACAATCTGGAGACGATACAGGACCCGAGACATGGAACAGACGAGAGCTGGACTAACAGATTACGCAATAAAGCGTTTGCATGCCACAAAGATGGACGATGAGCAGAGTTTGAGAACGCATTTGATATTAGATCACATGCACACAGAGGGGTGGGAGGAGAGAAACCAGCTAAGATTCATAAAAACCTGTGAAGTTTCTGCCATCTTTTGTTCAAAGTCGGACTTGGCTGAAGCGTACTTCTCCACGTATGACTTGTAGGTCTCTATGGCTTTTTTGGCTTTCACTCCGGCCTGGAAAGTGAAAACAAACAGATTGATGACTTACGCTGGTTTGCTTTCCGGATCAGGTTAAACGTATCGGAGTGAAACCAGAGATCGAGTTCAACATCTGAGGAAAGGATTCGCTCAGGTTTTGTGTTTCCGTAAACCAGGACACACTTCATCATGCTACATTAGCGTACCGAGAATATGCGTGTATGAGCAAAAAAGGGTGACCTCCCACCTTGTCCACGTCTCGCTGGGTGGCCCCCTCTTTGCGGAGCCGCTCCTGCTCCACGGTTTTGGCATTGTAGTTCTCCTTGGACTTCTGAAGAGACTGAGAGATGGATTGGATGCTCTGGACGGCTTCCAGGGTCGGCGCCACTTCTTCTTTTGTCTGAAAGGCCGCGCATGCTCGTTAGGTCGCTCGACAAGACAAAAGACGTTTGCAAGAGTCACCGATTGCTCTAATCCTTATTTATGTCAATTAAAAGGAAACACTTGGCCTGAACAGCCATTCCTCTCCAGGACAATGACTTCATGGTTACGGCACAATTCACATGTGGAAATTCCAGACTTTCAGAGTTACAACTGAGACTTTTAGGTTAATTCAAAATAGGCCTGTCAGTGTTAATGCATGCGACTAACCGGAACATTTTAACTTGTTAGCGTTACATAACACAGATTAACCGAACTACTATTTTGACAGAAAAGTCTATCCTGAACATGAAAACTTGGAAAACTGAGAGTCTTCAGACATGTTTGGTTTAAGACAATAAAACGTTTTTTTGTTTTGTTTTGTTTTTTTTCAGAAAATGTGCATACAGTGACTGTTTTTACTATGGGATATATGGGCATTTGCCTAAGGCGGTATTAGAAGGGGGTGAGCCCCCCAAAAACTAGAAAATTAAATATATCTTATTGCCCCCAGAACAAGTTTGTTACAACTAGTATGCATGTCTACTGGAGTAAGTTTCCCTTAGTTGCAGTTTAGTACTGAGAGACCACAATATCTGCTTTGTGCTAAATAATAATAATAATAATAATAATAATAAAAAAATAATAATAAAAAAAAATTGCCTGCATTTCAATTGGTTGGAGTACAACTTGCACAAATGCCTGCATATTTATATTTCAAGCTTACAAAGTTAAGCATAGTGATTAATCGGATTACATTTTTTAATTGACTGACAGCACCAATTTTAAATTATAAATAGTAAAATAAAAAAATAGGAGACGGACAGATGAATGAATGGATGTTGCCGTGAATAATCAAGTTTCAGATTTTTCCTGTCTGAGTAGGAATCCTGTGAAATCCTCTCCCAGCTCCTCTGTTAATTTTCACACATGTGAAGCAGACCTTTAGCCAGGCAGAGGAAGTAATTAAACCTACAGACTCGCCATGAAACGTATACAACTCCGTATCTGAACGGTTTTACTTTATATGCAGAGTGGCGGTGTAAAATAAACAGCCATAAAACTACACAAGCGTTTGGAGGAAGAAGACGTCACCGGATTCTCCGGCAGGGGGCTGCAGTGTTTCCACACAAAAGCTTTAAAAACCTCAAATTGGAGCAGCAAATGACAGGAACAAGAGAAATCCACGTGAATGAAAATGTCAAAGTGCCATAAAATTGCCCCGTTTCAATCAAGGAAGCGCTCTACTTTACATCTTCCACAACAGAACGAAGACAAAATAGTGCTGAAATATAAAAACAGAACGTTTTCTGCCAAGGACAGGGTTTCATTTAAATACACACATTTAAACAAACTGAACGTTTGGGTTCTTGTTGAAGATAGGAGCTACAAAACAGAAACCTAAATAAGTGCTTTAGGGATAAATAGGTATCCATAGAAACAAAATTAAGCCGGAGAAAATGATTTTCTGTGGCTAAAGTTGTTCTTTTAAAGAATTGCTAAAATAACTAAGCAACAATTCAAAACTATTTCTACCATAGTACATGAAAACTGCACGATGCCGTCATAACAAGGACACAATTAATTCAAATCTTACGTGTCTTTACCTTCTTATGTGCTTTGGCCTGTTCTTCCACGTATCTCTGTACTTCTTTTATAAGTTCTTGCAGCTTCCTCACTAGGTCCATGTGACAGCTGGCCAGTTTCTCCGTTGAGCTTTTGAAGATATCCCACATTGGTGCAAAGGTCCTGTTGAACAGATTGAGTAAGATTCTTGTTATTAATGTTTTTTATTATTGTTTTTGACAGAGTAAGGGAATGCACAAACTCACCCCAGCTGAGAGAAGTTGCCAGCGGACTTGGCGAGTTTGGTCATGGACCTGGCGTAGGCCTCTTCAATGACACTCCTACAGGTAGAAGAGACGTGTTATAATGACTAAAAGACAGAGAGTACTATATATTGTTATCTATTACATGAGTAAGTACGGTTAACAACTCATTCATTTAACTGAAATGTGACTAAAGTTCAGGTTTTGACTGAGTACAAACTAGGCAAATGTGTTCCTAAACCTTGTGTTGAAGATGACGGAATAGAAATCTACATGCAGTGACTTTTATTTATTTTACTTTGTGACTCTATAAAAGGACCTAAAGTGACATCATTAAAAATAAAAAATATACATAAATCGCCCAATAAAATCAATCCATACTGTTGTTTTGTTTACTTATTGTCGCTATTATTATTTTAACATTATACATATATATATATTTTTTATTTTTTATTTTCATCAACTTATCATTTTTGTACAGCACTTTGTTGCGGTTTATATCTGTTTTTAAAGTGCTACATAAATAAATTTGACATTGACAATACAAATAAAATGTTTCAATTAATTAAAGAAAAAAAAAGAGAGAATTTTACCATACGTTTCACAATTTGATTGGCATTCATTTGTATTTTTCCCATCCTAGTTTGAACAAGCAGATAAATTCAATTTTGTTGTTTTAAAAAAAAATATATTTTTTATTCTTCCTTTTACTTGTAGGTGCATTTGAGTCCCTCTAGGTGATAAAATGATATAAACTGCTGCAGCATCACAGGGAAAGTCTGAATTATACATCTCGTCCAGCCATCTTGTCTCAGCAGTCCAGGTCGTTCAGGGGGAAACGGGTCAACCGAGCGTGAACTCAGACACGCAGCATTCAAGCATCAACGACAAAAGCCTTTGCAGAAGATGCAAGGAGACAGAGATACAGTGCTGTGTGTTGTCATGTTACAGACACACGTCTCAACGCGTTGCAATGGGATTAGGACAAAACTAAGACCATTTATAAAAAGGGTGAAGGATAAAATGCAAACTAGTCTAACGTCTTTAAAAATATGCTACAAAAACTCCTCAAAACTGACTTGACACCAGACGGTAGCATGGTTGCATGATATTAGAAAATCTTGCGGTGGCGATAATTTTAAGGCAGCTGGGGAATTAATACATTTTAAAAATTAGTCAAATTTTTGTTTTTTGAAGATTTCCTTTTTGGAATATATGTTTTGTTCTGTTTTTTTCCACCAATGCATTCCTTGTGTTTCCATAGTTCAGAGTGATGTCAGCACGCACAAGGCCGCCGTCTTGTTTGACAAGTGTCGTTTTACAGCTTCTGTTTACCTGGACTTTGAATTCAGGTCAACTCTACGACGAAATATAAGGGTCAGGCTAAGATTTTTATTTATTTTTTTCTTTACGATAATGCAGTAATAATATTACACAATTTAAACAATGTGAAAATAAAGTCTTAATATTACCAGAATAAAGTCATAAAATTAGGAGAATTGAGTTGGAATTTTATAACACAAACAATAAAAAAACATTTATAATTTGAGCCCTTTTCTCATTAAAATGACTTTTTCTTTGTAATTTTAAGACATTCTTCTGATTGCTCTTCTTCTATACTCTTGTAATCAAACAAGGGCCTCACACTCAGCCATGCAACTCACTGACGGGATGATTTAAATAAAATGACAGAAAAAATGTTGAACATATTTTCTGTCATTTGTAAGTAAAAAAAAACATTAAAAAAAACATTAAAATCCAATCTAGATTTTATTTTTCAAGTCAAATCGTCCAGTCCTAGTAAATATTGCGACGACTATTTCAAATTCAGGTTCATAACACCTGGAATATATTAGCCACCAATTACTGAACTCCAAATAGTCCATTGCTGTATGAATATTACACACACTGACATGGCGATGACAATATATTTGCGATATATTGTGCAGATCTAGAAGCCAGAAGATTTATTTTATACGGCTTTTTACTATGGAAACAAGTAAATATGGAGGATGCTTATGTCACCTTATTTAGCAAACAGCTAAAGGCCATTAAAAAAAGCCAACATGTAAACACTGCATCAGGATTTGAATAACAAATCGTCTCTCTTATTCAACTGGAGACTCCTGGTAAATCATAACGATGTCGCCTTACAATAGAAAGCAATCCTTTCATCTCTAAGACTAGAACAGATGTGAATGAAGGCCTCCTATAAATGACCAGTTCAGTTCTATCTTTTCAGTTCTTCAGTGCACATGGAACCACAATAAAGGACAGAAAGATGCTGGGGAAACTAGAGTGGCGCGATGATTTTTATCACCACTAGAGGGAGCCCTACTGCCGTGTTTGAAGGTGTAAAAGTGACCATGTTACTGATGGACAAGCAAGTCCACAAGAAGACTACATTCTGCACAAACTTGCTACAAATTTAACGCAAGAAAAAAACAGAACAATTCCAAACTTTTCCGGACTTACATTTCTAGATTTTTTTTAATGTATTTATTTATTTTACATGCAGTTTTTATGGCATCCTTGACACTCCAGCACAAAATACTCACCGTGAAACTCTAAAACTCTACAGGTACCAAAAATCCTGAAACAACAAACCAATCTGGATTGAAGAGTGTGGCTTGAAGCTCCTTTTCTTGGCATTGCGACTAAACTCAGAGCAGCTCTATTTAAAAAAATCTATTTCTTGTATTTGCTCACGGATTGGAAGAATAAGAATAAATGAATTAGCTAAAGTGGAATTTTAATGTCATTCATAAAAACTAAACACTGCAGAATGCAGATGCGTCCTTTGCTACAAATGGTCTGTATCGGTCCCACTCATGAAACGAATTCTAGATTGTGTATCGGTGACAATGTGACGGAGCCAGTTTGTTTATCCAATTAATCATCATGATAACCAATATATTAATCAACAAGTAGGAGTCTTGTCATTTTGTATCAATACTTGCTCAGTCATCTCACATGACATGACATTCCCCACGGTCCAATAAAGAGTCGGAATGACTCACTCCTCTGCAACCGACAGACAGAAGAATTTCCTGTCGGATTCCAGCGGTAGACCTGGTGTCATGTGACACTTTCTGAGCGCACACCTTTCACACGGCAGAGAGAATCCGGGTTTTAAAAACAACCTATCATTACGGTGTTGTGGGAATGGAGAGACTGCCGGTGCCAGGTTGGAGGTGGGCTCCCACGGAGGCGAAGTTTGCGTCATATCCACACTGCGTGTAGATGTGCAAACGCAACGAAACGATTAACGCTTTCAGCTGAGAACTGGCTGCTGTTAGAGGAGCAACACAAAGGACAGGAAATGCTGTTAAGGCTGTCCCTGATTTAAACCCACATAAACAAGACAGACATGCTACTCGCAGCACGGCCTGCTGGTGTTGGCGTACTCGCGTCGCTGCCTCCTCAGACTTACCTTTCTCTGATGAAGTCCGTCAGCTCCTTGGAGGAAATCTGCCCGTGCTTCATGTTGTGGTACAGCACATCAAAGCCATTGTTCTTTTCTCCCTGCGTTTCAAACACACACACACACACAAAAATAGACAAATCAAGCTGTGAAAATGAAAATAAAGTGGAACAAACAGTTCCAAACCGGTTCACAGATCAGACATTACCATGAACAGGTTTTCTACCATCAGCTTCCTCAATGTCTGCATCGACTCCACCTGCGTCTGTAGAACCTTCTGGTCAATCATGCTCACCTTAGCCATGTTTGAGACTTTTAAGCTAAGACGGACAGTAGCGCATTAGTCTAAAGTCACCTGCGATTTGAGAGTGTGTTTGTCGTATCCGTTCACTGGGCAACGGTGTCGAGTTGCACCGCTGCTTTAAAGAGTGAAGGGGGGGAATAAGGACTTATGAATTATAGATTTAAAAAAAATGTTTGGTGCTTAAATGAGAAGCTTTTTTAATGCAGACTGGATATTAGTTGAATTTTGCAGCTTATTTGCCATCTGATTGCATTGTACTGTTATTTTATGTTTTATCAGATGTGTTTTATTTGTATTCATCTGTCTACTATGCGCCATTATGTTTGCATATTTATTTTTCTATTCCTAGTTATTTTTAATTTACTTCCTTTCATCTTTTCAAGTGTGTTTTTATCGCTCTATTGTTTGTCAACTATGTTAATAGTGCCTGAGAAATTATCTTTGAATGCAAGATAGACAAAATGAATAAATAAAAAGTGGACCTGCACCTATACGCAGATTTTTCCGAGTGACATAAATCCAAAATTATTTGTTTAAAAATCACCTACTTGCAGATTTAATTTTTTTCATATCTAAAATATTCTAAAAAAAAAAAAAAAAAGGCAGGTACTCATCATGCTATTGTTTGCCATTTTCAGCGCAGCCAATCCAGAAGAGCCATCATTTTTCTTGGCTCTGATTGGCTGCACCACCAAGAGCGAAGATAGCAAAGCCTGTAGATGTTAGCTTCTACAGTAGTGCCAAGACTATTTCCACAATGCGTATTAATGCATATTGGAGTCAGTTATAAGCGTGTTTAGTAGCGCCATCAAATATTCTTGGATTTTAGGTATTTGTGGACGGTGGGTTCCCCGAACCCACACAATTACCCGCCGTCCTGTCAAATCACAAAATATTGAGCCACCTTTTATATGAGCAATATGTTATATAGGTTTGTGCAATTATTATTATTATTTTTTTAAATCACAAAGTAATCTTCAAAAAAACAATTATCAAAATTATTGCACCACAACCTATTTTCCGTATAACTTCAGTAATACAGACAAAGCTGTTTAGATATGCATGTCTTTGCTGGCTCTTAAAGCTGCAGCCTGCACCTTGTAAATGCACCTGTTTCTATCGCATATTTTCCTTCCGCTAAATTTTAGATTGAAAGCTTGAATTCAGCTCAAAAAAAAAAAAAGCCATCTTATCAATGAACTTTTGTGGCTTCTCCTCCTTAAGGAGAGCGTCTGTGACTGTCTGTCGGAAATCTGCTAAGTCGGCACGATACCCCATGACTGTGCAAGGCACAATTCGTCCATTACACCAAACCGCTTTTCTGCACTAAAAGTGTTTTTCTATTAATCCAATACAACAAACTAGTTTTCTAAAAAAGGTAAATTTTGGTTTTCTGTTGGCCAGAAGCCACAAACAAGACAAATAACTGGTTGAAAAATATAATTCTCTATCCAAATGAGCCTATATTTGGGTTTCACGTTTTCAATTCCTCAAATAAATTACATGAAATTCTAATGTATCGCAATTAACCTGTACATTATAAGTGTGATCAATTTATAGTTTTCAAGCCTGCAAATTATTAAATCTATGAACGTATCAGTGCAGAGGATCCCTCCATCGAACAATAACGGTCATCAAATCAGATTTATGATAGTTTCTTCTATCAGCGTGATGAGACTAACACGTCCGGCACGGTCAGGAGAGAAAAACACAAATGCCACTCAAGTGAAAATTGTTTTTTTTTGTTTTTTTTGTGAAGTAAACACTACTGTGACTTAATTATGGATTTATAGGAAAAACTCAGCTGGTTTGCATAATAGTTATCGTCATGAAACCTAATTCTGCTTTAACAACTGCTCTGAACTTTTACAGGGCACTCCTCAATTATTGGACAACTTTCATAAAAAGCCACCCGGTTGCTTCTCCTAAAAAACAACAACAAGCAAATATCCTCGTTTTGGTTGATTTGGTTAAACTTAGAACAACCATAACCAAATCAGTGCCTGAATTTGCACTGTCCCAGAGGAAAAAAAAATCCATAGTAATACATTCGTCTTCACTGCATTTGCTTTCACATCAGTAGAAAGCAAATGCAATACGATGACTTTGGTACAAAAAAAATAAAAAATAAAAAATGCTGGTAGTTTTCAACATACTGACCCTTAGGTTAAAACAAAAGTGACACTCAACCCCCCGTGGCTTCCATGGATATTTCCTAATTCCTGTTCGGATCCACAGATCAGCAGATTTCTTGCGACATTAAAACGGCTTTTCCGCACAGGCAAAGGTGAAAGTTCAAAAGAAGGTTTCTGTCAAAAGGCCTGGTGCTATATCAAACAGAACTATGTTATATTTGCAGAGCAAACAGCGGTTAAAACGAAAAGCATGCAGTTGTGGGTTTCAGCTCAACGGTCTGGTGTTTTAGCCCACCAAGCAGACCCACTGAGACAGACTTCCTGTTGCAGTAATAAAACTATTAAAACCACTTTGGAAGTCTAACTATAACCTCATACGTAGCAAACAGCTAAGCTTGCTCAACAAGACAGACTGCAACACGGTTTCTTACACAAGCTTTATAGACTTAAGTAAAAGGGAGCACAGTGAGAAGAACATGGAGAGTTGGCCAGCAGACCGACAAAAAAGGGAAGTGACGACAGCCAGTGAAAACACACAGAGCAGAACAGAAACAGGAAGAAAGGCCGCTCTGTGTGCAACGAGTCCGTTCTTGTAGAGCTTGATATCAATGCGCCGTACACAAAAGAGAAATAAAAACAAACAAAGGAAACCGCTCGGGGCGTTTTTGCCTTTTTCCCCCGCCAAGCTACAAAACTGGGACCGATTACGAGACGTGACCTGACGATGTCACACCTTTACCCTGAGCAAACCAAAAATACAAATGGTTATTTCAAAAAATAGCACATATTAAAGGTGAAATTAAGACTGCATTCTATCTACAACGTATGTGGGTCATTAGAAGGTTTATGCCCTATGATAGCCTTTAGTGAAAACACAATATTTACAGAAAAAAAACTAATTATAGAATTTTTTATGTAAAACCAAAAAAAGAATCAATCATTTCTATCTGAGATAAAAAAAAAAAAGACTGGATATTACAGTTATTATTATGTTGTCAAAAACAAAAAAACACATTTATTCTTTGCTATTTTGATTCCAGAAATAGGCCTGCCTCAATAACAAATTTTGATGAACGATAAATTGCCCCATAAGTTATTGCGATAAACAATAATATGTTGGTTTTGGAACCGTATGCCAGTAATAGAATGGTAATGGCATAATAATGCAAGGGCACATTCTCAAACCTCAGTAAACCTCTAATTCTAGTGAAAGTCTTCCACTGGAACTGGAAGACATTTTAAATATCCAAAATAAACATACAAAAACAACAGAAACAGCAATTAAATGAAGTACAAAGTCTCTGTAAACAAAACTGTCCTTCGCGTTGCTTGTAGCTTTACATTTAAAAATACGGGCGACGCTCCTTTAGCTTCCAACGTTTCCAAACAGCAGGATGCGTCTGTGAGCATAAAAAAAAATAAAAAAATCAAAAAAAAATCACGCAACCTCATACTTTCAGCCAGCTGGCAGTGGCAGCACTGCTCTGCTCTATACATGCTATACAGCAAAGGGACACTTTTTCTGGCTACCTCACCAAAAGTAACAATACGATGACTTTGGTAAAAAAAAAAATAAAAAATAAAAAAAAAGTAAATGCTGGTAGTTTTCAAACAGCACTTTAAAAAAAAATAAAATTTGTATATAGTGAAAGTGAGCCTTTTCGCGGTACAATATTTACCCATTTTCTGTAACTACAAAATATTCGTGGAAAATCCGCCTGTTCCCGCAGATTTTTTCCGTAGAGGATATCTGAAATATTTGAAAGAAAATACAGCTTGGCCAGGTAAAATACCTTAGAACAAAGCTTCTTGAACTGCTTTTAAATGAGGTTTGATAAGCAGGAGCGTCATTTATTTTACTTGATGCTGACTGGCTGTCCCTCCAAAAATAGAAAGAAGGAAGTCTATACAAGTTAGTTTGCTAGGAATAGATGCTTGCTATTGTGCGTAGTAATGCATACTGAGGTATATAAGATGTTTGAAGTTTTGAAATAGCCATTTACAAACAGCTTTAGTTTGGTCCCAAGTATTAACGTATTTTAGCTAATCTCGAGTGACTATGATCCCTAATCCCCACGAACCGTAACCTTGATAATGGGAAACAGGTTATGCCAAACCTACAAGAGCTGAAGAAGCACGAACAGGCATAACATTACACAGAAAGTAGACTTTACTGATGAACCATCTCATACTGGGAACTTGTTCTGAATATAAGAAATACTTATGATGCTTGGAAAAATGAACCTTTTGCACATTCCAAAACAAAGGATACGCTACGCCGTGCGACATGTCGGCCGGGGTTTGTTGGAGCAACAGCTCTGTTTTGCGGCTGAGACAGATGTGCAATAACCGGGCCAAGCCATTACCAACAATGACAGAAACTCGTTCACAGTCTATTCTAATCCTGTCTGTGGCCAGGATCCTGCAATATGTTTGCTCTTAGGGAGACTGCAGGGCGCTGTGTCGTCAGAGTTTTTATGTCTCCTAAAACTGTAGGTAATAGTTCTGCAACTAGTCAGCCTGCGTCACATTGGGACGTGCACAGCTGTTTTGGCTTGGGAGTTGGAGGTCTCGCACGCAAGTAAAAGAAAGAAGGAAAGGCTTGTTGACAGAGGAAGGAAAGAAGAAAGAAAACAGCTTGGCTTAGATTTGAAACCAGAGTTTTAACGCACAGCAACAAACACAAAGGCTTAAACCAGATCTTCTGGCAGGAACCTGCCAGGGCGCGTGTTTCCGAGTAGTAGGACGATTTCTGAAAAATGTATTTAATGTTTTCACTTTTTTTTTTTCATTTCCATCCAGGGTTTTAGTTTTCAGAAAAGTCAAAAGTTCATTTCTTTAATTGCAAATCCTGCAGAGTTCTCCATAAAAGAACTTGTACCTATTCCTACCAAGTTCCCAGCCTTTGACATTTTGTGCCAACATTCTTCCATATTTCATACCAGCAACTCAACCATGTCGTGCCTACATGCTTAATCGCTGCTATTTATTGTAAGTTATGTATTTGTGACGATAATCATAACATTGCATTAACCATGTGTAATTTACTTTAATTCTGAATTATTTCTGACATGATATTCTATTTCTGTTAATCGTGGTTCTGATTCCAATTTGAACCAGATTATGCTGAGAAAAGTTGAATGATACAGAGGAATTGTGATAATTTTGTGGAATACCGAAATGATGACGATACTTTTTGTAATTAAACCACATTTTCCTCTTTGTCATGATGATGCTCGCCATCTTCCAACCTTAGAATTGCAAATAATACGTTGTATGTGCATTAATGGAAATGAAAGTCCATTTGCCTGTGTATGTAATGTACTTGAAATATAACAACCCACCAAACGACGCCTTCAAACATTCCTTTTCATTATAATATTGCATATGTGGATAGTCCAGTGGTGATTATGATTGAAAATATTCCATAGCTCTACTGTCTGATGGTCTCCGAAAATAAAGAATTGTGCAAGAAAAGTAATTATTATGGCATTTAAGCCATAGACTATCCAAAAATATACATATGACATATTATTAAAAACAACTGCAAAAATACTTTTTCACTTCCGATGCCAGTACAGATATCTGAGGTTTAATATCGGCCGATACCGATCCGATGCAGAAAAGGTGTTTTGAATTGACTTAAAACATTTCTTTTTTTCTGTTTTTTTTAAACAAAGACATAAATCTACTAAATTAAAAATGTAACAACACAAATTTTATTTTTTCAGTCAGTCCAATTTAGGAGTAAAACAGCCTAAGTAAAATAAATAGTAAAGAAACTGAAACTGTCAAAAATAATAGGTTGACTACTTTGGTCAAAAGTGTAAAAAAAACAAAACAAATAAACTGCAACAAAAGTTCTTCCAAATGGTTCAGAAAGTGCAATTAGGAATTCTAAAAATAATGTAAAATCAAAAAAAAAGCATCATGTCGCTCCAAGTACAAAGTATAGAATTAGACTGAATAGATCTGCCCTTGTAGATCTGGCACATTGTCACTGATATCCAGTCTAAATTATGTTTTCAACATTGGGATCGGTACCGATATTAATATCGGACCGGTGCATCTCTACTACTAAGTCAATTGAGTGACATTAATGAACACAACACAGAACACAGAGAAGAAGGCATATCAACAAATAGCATTTTGCAAGCTGAATGTTACATTGCAAAACAAAACCACATGTTGCTTTTGCAAGCCTGTAGTGTATAAGCACATGATATTTTCATTCTGGAGTCCACCTAAGCATTAAAAAAAAAGAAAGAAAAACAGACACCATATAATCTCAAATACCACCTGGTAGGAAAAGAGACAGAACCACAGTGTTGCCTACTTATCATCTCACATCTGCTGGGCAGAAGGAGGACAGGCATTCACTCCCCTTCTCTTCTGTTAGGGCTCCACACCAGCTGTAATATCCTGTGAGTGGGGAATCGAGTGTTTATTGCCCCACAGGCTGTAATGTAAGACATTACGTGGAGAGAGGCCTTATTATCTCACTGATACCTGCTCCCTCCCGACAATCAAAGACGACTAAGACAAATTAAAACCGAAGAGTCGGCGAAGGAGTTCTGCAATTCATATAAGCGTTCTAAGACATTCGGTATGGAGACTGGAAATAGGAGAACTCGTCTGTATATGGTTGGATGGAAAGTTGGCATACTACTTTACTGTAGCAATTATCACGCACGAGTGCAAAATGAATTATAAGGAGGGTAAGTGCCCTCTGGGAGGTTTTGAGCAAGATGGTTTCCCTCGGCAAACAAGAAAACCAGAAGGAGAAAAATACAAAAGAGGCATAGATGGCATGGCATCCTCCCTGCCCTGGGTGAAAGCAGCGGAAAAGAAGTATTTCTGCAAGCTTGTGTTAAGGAATTCAGATCCATCACAATATGGTCAAACTCACAACTCTAAAAATAGTGGTTTTTCTTTAGCATTTGTGTTCCTTATTTCCAGGAAATTATCAGCCTTTGCTGCTAAAACTGCTTGTAAACGTGCGAAAAAGAAAATGCTATTAGCTAATTCTTTGCATTGCTTTCTCGGAATGCACACCTGGCAGGTAATCTGGCAGTTCGAGTGGAAGGTGCCAGAACTCCCTCGAAAGTAAAAAAATATATATATTGAGGCTTTAAAATATGCCGCTGCTGCTTGCATCACTGAAATTCACTGTAAGTTTTAAAAGCAATGCACACATCACTTTCCTTTAGTTGTGAAAATGCCTAACATAATTAGTTAAACTTTCTCCGAGGGGCAATAACAGACTACAGATGTGGTAAAACTAATTCATTTGTTGGTGTGGCATTATGACTTTCGAGAGTTTTCATTCTTTGATTGTGCCCTTCCCTCCTGCTAGGGTACGGGACATCAAAGGTAGATCTCCAGAGATTTCTGTCCTGGGCCCTTCTTTCTCGTTGGCTCCAGATGTAGATCATCTTCTTTCTTGGGTCTCATCGTCACGCGTTTTGTTGGATGGCCTCTCTCTTTTGCTTGCCTTTGGGGTTCCACCTGAGGTCCAGCCTGATGATGGTTGGCAGTTTTCGAAGAGAGTGCCCTACCCGGCGACATCTTTGCTTACTGATTTCTGCATCTAACGAGAGTAGGCAGGTCCTTTACCATAGGTTGAGGGCCTGCTGACCTGCTGGCCAGCGAATGGGGAAAATCCTGACATTTGTTGAGGAATAACTGCTTTTTTCCCATGTGAGGGTTTGTTTGTCCTCCAGGTTTCAGCCCCATACAGCAGTATGACTTCCCACTGGAGTTGAACAGTCAGATCTCCATGGTCAGGGTCAGCTTTCTGGGCGCCCAGATGTTCTTCAGGTAGATAAAGGCAACTCAATTCAATTCTTGCCTTCACATTGGAATACGTTGGAGAAGGTAGCGCAATTTTAGGCAAACCCTCCGTATTGCTTCCTATTACAGACTCTGCAGGACTTCAACTCCGAATAGAACCATGCAACAGAGGTTTCCTTTATTGCTGCCTCAGATGTCAGAACTCTGATCTGGGTATTCTGGTTTCAGGTCACCAAACCAGCAGGATTTGATGATTGTTGTGGTGCTACTACTCGTTAAACAAGTAGTTACATTATTGTAACAATTATATAATATTGTGGCAATACTAGGGCTGCATAATCTATTGTTATTGCAATTCCTGTATACACAATATGCATATTGCGAGGAACTGCTTGGACTGCAATACATGTTAGCTAATTATGAAAGGGCCATGTACTTAAGACCTCTGTGCCTGTGATATATTTGGTGACATTAGTTGTAGTATATGCTGAAGTCATAAAGAAATGACAACTTAGTTTGGCAATTTCAGTTTTCCCAGTTTTTTTTTTGGTTTTATTTCAGGATTATAGGTTTTTGCTTTTTTTTTTTTGTTTTTTTTTTTCTACTTGTGTATGGAAAAGTTAAAAATGACCAAAATAAATAAAATAATTCCTAAAAAATATATACAAGAATACGAATCAATAAATACTTGCTCTTGAGATAAAAATAAAAACCTAAACTTTTTTTCCAGGATGTACTATTACTTTATGGTGTCTCTGTGTTCTGGGAAACAGAAGTAGAAAGTTAATAACACAGTTTACTTATTAGCTTATTTATTATATCATCATCACAATGACTTCCTAATATTGTGAAGTCCCAGTGAGTACTTGTGATATCTTCATTAAAGGTTATGGTATGAGATTCTCATACAAGCTCAGGAGTCACAATATGTTAAGATTTTTATTGGGTTTTTTTTTTAATCTTGTTTTGCAACAGTGATCAAGCAGTAAATGAGAATATTATGAACTCTTCCCATCAGAGTCAGGTTGACTTCGCACCCAGTCTTGGAATTAAGGGCGGAAAACAAGACAGTGTGACTGAGAACATGTCTCCTTCAACTGAATTGAGAGCCAAAGGAATTAAAATAAAATCAAAAATGTTTACAACTTTATTATGCTATCATTCAAAACAAAAAATAAAACCTGAACTCAATACCGAAGCTAATGCATGTATATAAAAGTACTTCAAGAGTGGATGTAACTTCAAGGCAAAGTGAATTCTGTTTGAACTCAAGCGACCACACATGCAGGCTCCAGGGAAGAAAAGGCCATCCTGTTGGCTGAATCAGCTCTGTATGCTTATCACACTTCCATCTTATTTTCCCATGACAGACTGCAGGCAAACCAGACATGAGCACATAGTTTCAGGAGAGAAACTACATATCTGCCACACCAGTTCGCACACGGAGTGAGACCTTTCAGCGGCTACGCGTGTCACACAAACTGAAGTTGTGTTAAACGCTGACAAAAATAGAAAAAAAAAAAAAAAAAAAAAAAGGGGAAATGAGATTGAGCCTGCGAGTGAATCCAGCGAGCGGAAATTCTGCAGCCAGAGGCCAGTCGAGTGCCGCAATTTTGACGAAGAAAAAAAACACTGAATTAGGAACTCTTCTAGTTCCTAATTCCTCAAAGAACTTGTTTTTTTAAGCTGATAAGGAGATTTTTTTTTTTTTTTGACATCAGAGATGAATGGCAAATATTGCAAATTAGAAAAAGACCCCATCAAAGTTAAGGAGCAGAAGATGGAGGCAGGGAGAGACGGGCAAAATCTCCAAGTTTTCACCTGCTTTGAAAAGTTTCAGACAGGGAGCGTTTCAGGTTTATGTGCCTGCTCAGAGAGCAGACTGGTAGTCAAGTCAAAAGGGAAATGGATGCATCCCCTAATGCCAAGTATGTGTGCCCTGCATGCTAAACACACAGCTGATCGTTGCCATCACTGCATTCTCTTGTGTCCCACTGCAGGGCACAAAGAGCAGATTGATGAATCAGGAGTGTCTCTGCTCTCCTCTTTTCTCGTTTAGGCAATTATGGAGTCTGCTTGAGCAAAAACGACTAAATAAATAAAACTAATCGTAAAGGATTACACCATCTTTGTAGCTACATTTTTAAGGCTATAAAAATGTAGCCTTTTTATAGGCTACATTTTCTGTAGCCGTTACCACATAGGTAAATATAATTATGGGAATCTAATAAGTTAAGGCTTTATTTTACCAGCTTCCAGCCAAGGCGCCACACATTACCGTGTATTAGTACGAGCTACGCTACAGGCTAATAAACAAGAAGCAATACGATAAAAAAATAAAACAAACAAGGCAGAAGCTAAGCTCTTCACTTGAAGAAGAATTTGGTTGTTTGGAAATATTTCTGGTCACAAAACTCAAAAATCAGTCAGCGAGTTACGAGCCGCATGCTGACTGCAGGTTGGCTGCCTACCGGAGCAGATAACCTGACTAATTACCAGCTAATATCAGGAGGTTAAATTCCCTGTTTTACATTAAAAAGAACAGAATAACCACTTAAAAACTTCCACTCTATTAGCAGGTTTTCATATATCAGTTCTGCTAAAGTCTAAAGGAATAATTACTACAGATAATATAACTAAAATTGTCATATATTATCCTTGTAGCTGTAGGAACACGTGTTGCTTCAGTCTCACAGTTAGCTTTTCACTCAAGGTTATCAAACTGAGTTGGCCCATCCCAACTGTTCCTGGTGTAAAACCCATGTTTGGGGGAACACTGTCTCTTATCTAGAATACCATCATCCAGACAGTCTGAAAACACAACAGTTTACTGAGACCTATTAGTGAGATTCAGCAGCTATTTAACACGGCTCTTATACTTGGTTTATTCTATGAGTCGGTGTGCTTTTGATCCAATTGCCTCATTTGTGGTTACACTTCTAGTCATGCCTTGCCTTCGAAAACAGCTTTTTATTTGCCATTGGAGGGGGCTGTGTTCAGAATATATGGCGATAACGTAATACAATTTATAAACCCTACCCAGAATACTACTTAATGTCTATTATTCATCCTGCTAGTGACATAGCAGGAATTATTTTGGTACGGCAAAATGAAGCATGATTTAATTGCGGATTGAATTGGAGGATACATCTTAAATCAACTAAATAATTTGCAAAACAATGTTTTCATGTACATACGTAGCAAAAATGAACTGATTATGTGTAATTACTAAAAAGGGGTTAGGATCAATAAAGGGTCCTTTCATGACATCGATTTAAAATGTCTTTAAAGACAAGCACTGTTTGTTTGTTTTTTTTCTTGCACTACAGCATTTTAACGGTCTAATTTGGGGGGAATATATAATCCTTTATTTTTTACAAACAATGCAACTGACAAGTTAAACACAATAAATTGTAGCTATTTGCACTTGCTATGGTGTATAACATTTAAAGCTGAAAAACTAAGCAAATTCAGGAATTCAAAGACGTCAAACAGTACAAACATGGCGCAGTGAATAAGTAAATATTTGAAGCAAGTTATGGAAGAATCTTCAACACGACCTGCTCTGACCTCGCTAAGTGAATTTCTAATGAGCGTTCAGATGACCTTTGACAGGACAGACACATTTTAATACAAACAGAAGCGCAACAACACCAGTTTATTTTTTAATCTACAACACGTGTTTGGTTACTTTTTAAATGTACTTATATATATTTAGATTTTAAAAAAAATTCGGGGTATTCTAACTAAGCTAAACATCTGGCCTCTTACGGAAACTTCTTCACGGAAGAAAGTGACGCGTACGACAGGGAGCCTGTGACTGGCAGCCAACCTGTCCAATAGGATTCTTGGAACTGACCGTAAACATTCCAAGAAATCCAGACGCAGCCAATTACCGGAAAGAGGGGCGGATACTTTACCCTCTCAAGTTAGATAGGTTCACAGAGGCCCAAACCCCGGGGTAAAAACAGAATGATTACCGAAGAACATTAATGCTGGTTGTGCAATTCAGGACCGGCTAGCCTGTCGGCACCGGACAGAACCTAGTAACCGCAAGACTACGACTACGACCAGAATAATAAGGTCAGAATAGACAGAAAGGGAATAATGAGGTGTACCACCGGCGTTAACAGCATTAAGAAATAAACAGCACCTACCCAGAAATTTTCTAGGAAGTAAGGCGTTATCATCTTGTTCTGTTCCTCTTCGCCGCAACTCTTCAAGTAGCTGTAATGCGAATTTTAAAGCGTAAATCATCCACCGTTCTCCCCCCGTTTCTGTTGTATGTGCCTTTCACCGTTTTCCTCCTCTCCCCTTTCTTCTCCCTCCCCACCTTTAGACTCCACCTCCGCCAGGCGGTGCTGCGCTGCTGCTTTCCCCAGCGGTTCCTTCTCCAAACAGCGCTACCATCGGCTGATGAGGACACGGACAGAAGTTGGCTGGGATGCTGCCTTCAGGTGCTCTCCGTAAATTCCTCAATCATACGAAGAAAGTTTAAAAAGGAATTCCGCTTCTTAGAGATAAATAAATAGCCTTTGTTGGTTATATATATATTTTTTCATATGTAGTTGTAACCGAAGAAAAAAGTATTTATGTATATGTATATATTTAAAAGTTGACAGTACATTTGATTAATTTTTTACTGCAAAAAGTAGTGTTTTTGTAATGTCCACTTCGTTCTGGAATTTGCAAAAGACATTTCCCTTTAAAACATTACAGAGAAGTGTTTCAAATGTTAATATTATACATAAAGATTATAGCAGCAGAAAGGCTCCAGGTCTCCAGGAGATTGGAAGAGTCGATTTTTAAAGCACAAATGCCTTGGATATTAGTTATAACTTACAATTGATCTAATTTTATAAAGGTTTTCTTCTTAACTTTACATTATTAGGGCCGTTTGGTGCCAAGCAGAGATCTACTCATCAATAAAATAAATGTATTGATGAGTAGTTATTGCTAGTAACTTCTCATAAGTTAATTATAAGGAAAAAATAGTCAGTTTTGTTTATATATAAACATTTGAAAAGTGCTTTTCCACCAACCAGACAAATACTGCTTCAGTGATTGTACTCTAAACACACATGGTTATGATACAGGGTGGTCAATTCTAAGTTGTTAGATACTTCCACAAAATGGACACAAAGGAAACATTGGCAATGATTTAAAGTTAATCTTTGTTTCATTCAGGTGTTGGATTTACTTCCAGGGTGTAAAATCTGTTTTTCAAATAGATGTTGATTCTCTGATTAAACCATTTTTTTAAAAATGGGGACACAAAAGTGACATTTTGCCTTTAAACCCTCGAGGGCAGATTCGAACTGGGTCCAGTGACAGCAGGTCTGCTTCTGGGTTAAGCTGATTAATTTAACCCCTTTCTGATTTCAGGTTAGTTCTCAAGGCCCTGCACAAATTTTAAAAGTTTAATTGCAATAAAAGGTTTTATTTCAGACCATGTTAAAAACTGGATAGCTCTGCAGAGTCTGAAAGGAAGGAGACAAAAGGCCCGTCATAATGTAAACAATTTATTGGAACAATGTACAGATTCAAGCAATGGTAATCATTCACGCCCACTACATCATATTACAAATATTACAAAATTACTACAGTACAATATAGAGTCTTTGCATGATCCAAAATATTTGGTGGCCCCAAAAGTATTACTTTTTTTTTTTCTTAATTCAGCAGCTTATTTAAAAAAAAAAAAAAAATGAAACCAAGTCTATCAAAATGATGTTTTTGCTTTTCGTAGCAAAAAATGTGAAGGCAGATTAACTATTGAAGTTTAAAGGCTAATCGAGTTACAGAATACAGGAGCTCTTTGCACTGTCGTCGCTAACTACCGGTTGGTACTTTATAAAATGCGGTTGTTTAATAAAGCTTTGTAGAAAGTCAAACTTGTACTTGCAAACTTTTTTTTTTTTCTCTTTATGGTTTTCAACTCCCTGGTTTTTGTTTTAATACAGTTATGCTAAATATATATTGCAGATCAACAAAATCCCCAAATGTTTGCTCCTATGGCATTGTGTAGAGATTACACTGTACGCTTGAGTTCAATCACAATCACTTTAGGCAAAAAAAAAAAGTAGATGAAATATGTGCAAGTTATAGTTGCTGAAATGTTGTTGTTTTTTTTAACCCCTAGCTTTGACAGCTCACAGTGCTGCAAGTAACACACCAGCAAACATCCAACATCCACGTTTTTCTGTTTCTTGCATGAAAATCGAGCTTTTTAACTATTCTTCCGGACGTTTAGGGGGGCTGCATAAAAGGTGTACACATTAAGGAAATTATAAACAAAAACGAAAAAAAAAAAAAAAAAAAAGAATCAAACAAAACACTGGAACAAAAGCAACCTGAGGTTTACACTTAGAAAAGACGTATTCAAGTGGTGATACACAACTACAATGTTTAGCAGCGGTCAAGTCAGAAGGACAACACAGTAACAACGGGCGTTCGTTTGTGTGTGTGTGTGTGTGTGTGTGTGTGTGGGTTTGTTTTGTTTTGTTTTTCTTAGACGTACAATCTTTCAGTGGAAAAATACGAGGACTGAACACACCCCATCTAGCTGTGATCGCGCCACTTCTCTGTGTGCCAAACAGCTGGAATGTGCCAGACAAAAAAACAAACAAACAAAAAAAAACACATTTTGAACAAAAAGAATAATGGGGGGGGGGACACGCACGCACACACGTAAGTATTTGCCTCTGTATTCCATGATGCATTTATTACGTCCTGTAATTTTTAACATCGAGTGATACTTACAAGAAACCAGTTGCAGTCCCATTCAAAAGTGCCCAGCTTTTTTGACATCGTGTCAGGCCATAACCGCAAATTTCAATGGATTTTAGTGAGACGTTATGGGGTGAACATAAAGCAGCATGGCAGGCCGATTTCATACAAAATCAGTTTCACCACATTGACATTCCAGATATTTGATGTTGCTTTATGAGCAGATGCATTAGTCAATTGGGATATCTCTAATTACATTTTGACTAGAGAAAATATCCACCTAAGATACAACTAACTGCATTATAACTAGTATAAATGATTTCAGGTTCCCCAATAATCTGCATGGAAGCTTTAATTCTAGATACCTGCAATCAATTACTGACTATCTGAAACATATTTCAGATATGAACAATTTAATCAAAACTAGTCATAAAGTAGTTCTGACTCGTCGCAGTTCTAATTAAATATGTCTTGGATGACACCAATAATTCGAGATATGTTAAACGTATTTTTAGATTTGGCAAGTGCAAATTAAATTGCAGATATCTTCAAAGCAAATAATGATTAGGCAAAACTAAACTGGAGCTATTTGGGAACTGAACCTTTTGAGGACAACCTAAACATACAGTCAGCGCCGCAATCGAACGGATTAGTCCGAAAGCATGTTCGTGTGTCAGAATGGACCGTTCAACGTCCAGAGCCAAATCCAATTAGGGATTTTTGCAAAAAACACGTGTTCAAAGATGAAGTTCTCCATTCTGCCTGAGCGAGTTTGAGCCAATTTGTAGAAGAAAATGGGTCAAAATGTGTAAAGCTGGAGGCTGAATCCAAATGCATGCCACACTTTTTAAGTTTTTTTTTTTTTTTTTTTTTACGCGCTTCACGGACTTTGCATCTTTTTTCTTGCACTTTACTCTTAGTTACTACTGTTAGTTGAGTCCCAATTTGTGGCTGTAGTGTGTCAAAATGTTCTAAGATTTGAAAGGGGTATGAAAACTTTTGAAAGGAACTGTTTATATCCCTATAAGTATAAAGCTACATTAGCAGTCCAATTGCATCAAGATGCTTATTGCATTAGGTGAAAAACTTTCAGCAGCAATAATCCTCAGTGGGGGTTTGGCTACATTGTTTCAAGTACTTTTTAGTACATTTTTTTGTTTTATATGTGCATTACAAATAATTAAATACTGCAGTTATTACTCTGGCCAGCAGAGGAAAAAAAAATGCCTGGCTGGGTGTTTAAAAAAAAAAATGAACAAATTAATAAAAACAAAACTATCTCTAACTCATCATGGAATACATTCAGGCTGTAACCTTTTAACAGTTTGACACTTAAAAATATATATATATATATAACAGCACAGAACAAGCAGACACATTAAACATTCTTCACAGTATTTTAAAACTACATCCAGTTAACAGAGCGGGGGGAAGATCAGGGAGAGCGCTCCGGTTTGTGATACGCGAGGTTAATACACGTCCCAGTGTTGCAATACATACATCGTTCACTATGTACTTCTTAAAACATCGAATTGAAGCTCCCCTCCCTCCCGCAGAACCCTCTTCCCACCAAATGTTTTCGCCAGAGGGGCCACCAACATGCAAGAGATGAAAAGCATCCAAGTACCCCACAGTGACAGCCACCCGACACAGTAACACAGCCACCCTCAGGATCATGCTTTTTTTTCCAAGCACAGGAAGCGAAACAACCAGCAACAGAATTTCAATACACTGAGAAATCAACATATTCAACACTGATCTGATGAAAGGTGTGGGTGTATGTGTGTGTGTGTGGTTCTGATTGCAAAAGTCACAAAACTCACAGACGTGTTTTTGTATCACTGAGGTTAAAAAAAAAATAATAAGAGAGAGACTCACAGGCTGATAACCTGCATGTCTACTTCAGTTTTCCTACAGAAATTTCAGACAATAATTTAAAAATAAAAAAATTAATTTAGGCATCTTAAAGATTCGATATGCTCTCTTTCTCTCTCTCTAAGAAAAAAAAAAAAAAAAGTCACATTCACGCCACATAACAAAACAAAGACTCACTCCAATGTCACATCACAGCCAAGGTTTAACACAACCTAAATCCAGCGTGTAAAAACCCTGTCATGCTACGTTACAGACGGCCGCTGTAATTCTCTGGCAGAGGAAACAGAAAGTACTTTAAATATAGATTACACGATCAAAGAAGAACCTTATCGAATGGCAACGACGGCCGTCAACACACATCACTAATGTTCGACAGCTTTCCACAATATTATAAGCATGCTACCTAATCCCAGAAAAGCTGCTCTTGAATTGTGCTCCCTGGTGATTTTAAGTCAAGAGCCTCTGCCCTGCGTAAAGTGTTGAAATAATAGGTTACCTGTAAGTCATTACTTACTTACTTTGGATGATATGCAGCATTCTGAAAGTACATCCCCCCCCCCCCCGATTTCAAAATGCTCTGCTAGCATTAGCTGCTTTAATATAAAGTATCTCGAAAATTGTTTTCATTAATCTCAGAATCTGTCCTCAACAAATACCTTAAAGATTCATTGTGTTTCCCCCCCCCCCCCCTAAAATTACCCTTCAGTAGTCCAGAAAGCAAGATGTCTGCAGAATAAATGGGGGGGAGAAAAAAAAAAACAGAAGAGAAACATGATCATTTCTATTAATTTGTGATTGAGATGTGATTAAATGAATGATCCTCCCATGATAAGGTTGAACTGCCAGTCTCTCCCCCTCCCCCAGCTTGCGCTTAAGGGCACTGAGAACTGGAGCTACTACCACCTCCCTCCCACCCCTTCCTCCAGGTCGGGGAGGGGTTGACCCCCTTACCCCTCCTGTAGAGGGTAACATGTTCCCTGGGATGGTTCCCTGTCTCCTCTCCCATGGTGAATGACCTGTGTGGAGAAGGGAAGCGATTTTAATTTTAGCCCATCGTTACTCCACAAAATATGTCTGCATCTCGTTTTTCAAATTGGAAGCAACAAAACGGACCCCGCGATGAGGCACAGTGCTGTGGAAGCCTTTACACCCCATAAAAGGTTGCCAGTCGTTCCTTCAAGGGAAGCGGGAACTGATCAGAGAAACGCCTCCAGTTCTCTTCGCCCACCTGGTTCTTGAACCCGTGAAGGATCTGAAACCAAACACGAGGAAGGGTTTTAATGGCAAGTCATTAAGGACCCCTGCCTTTCAAAACAGACCTCATACAGGACAGGGTTGTCCTCAGAGAGTAAATCAATTAAGAATTTTATTGAGATTTGACATGGTACTGCTTAATCAAGGTTTACGCAGGTTTCACTCAGATTTAAAGACTGTTTAAAACCACTATGAATCAAATTTAAGACCTCTACCAGGACAAAAATGTACTAGTCATGCACTCTACAAGATTGATATTCAGTTCTGCACTGCTTTGTGTTGGTCTACTACCGACAATCATAATGAAGCACACAGACGTTCGTGGTCATAATGCTAAAAAGTTCAAGGGGCCTGCATACATTTGCAATATACCGTCCACCAGCACCTGTGAGCGGGTGACGTCGACTTTTTTTTTTACGTTATCTATACCCATCCATTTGCCAAATTTTTACCTTGTAGAACATTTCTCTGAGATCGTCCTTTGGATTTACCCAGGAGGCCACTGCGTCGCAGAAGAATATAAAGTCCTGTTCCAAAGAAGAGAAGTGAGGCAACATTTCGTCTTCTGGAGCCAGAGAGAACCAAACGACCGGGGCTGGAGCTCACCTGCACCACGCCTCCAGGATTTACACTGATCATGGTGCAAATTCCTCTGAATGCCGAGTCTTTCTCCTCATTGTCTCTTATATTTCGCAGAGAGGTGCACCTGACGACACGGACGGCCAAACTCAACATTGAATATGTCAAGAGCATCATCCAGTGACAAGCTAAGGAACTTGTGCAAGTGCACTAACAACTTCCACTATGTAAGGCTAATGCTAATCAAGGAGTTATTTAAGAATCATAAACACAGATTACTGCATCCCTTAATTCAAATGTTCTTTCTTTTACTACTATGATTTGTCTTTTAGCTGCAAAAACTCCTATCATGACCTGTGATCACTGACACAATAAACATGCACACCAAACAAAATCAGTTGTTTTTTTTTTTTTTTTGCATTTAACACAGCTACACTGACATCTAAGAACGTTACTGTCTATGTGTAGTGTGTTCAGCAAAACCTCATGTATAGCACCTTTATTTTAATTTGCTTTGTTTTTGGAAAGATTTACTAGAAAAAAAAAAAAAGGTCGGGATAATTTTGGGACAGGACATGCAGCTGGGAGACTATGAAACGAGAAAGGGATTTTAGGAATGCGCTTCGGCATTAAAGGCATCCTTTCTCTGTTTTTGAACCAGCAAGGCATGTGACAAAGTCTGATCCCATGCATCTTAGAAGTTGTTAGCGACAATTAACAATGGCAAAAAACTAGAAATTAAACAAATTAACGTGTAATATGAAGGTGCTACTGAGGCAACAAAAAGAAGAAGAAGAAGAAGAAGAAAAGAAAAAAAAAATCACAAGTAGGACCTAAAAAGGACAGGGTTAGTCACATGGTTGGCAATGATTACAAACTGATAAGAAAAAACTGAAAAAAGAAGTTTGTTTTAGAAGGAGAGCGAGGAAGAGAAGAGGAGAGAAGGGGGAGGAGCAGGCGACAGACGAGAAGAGCAGAGCAGAGAGAAGATGAATTAAATAAAAGATTGAATAATACACACCAGGGTCTTATAAACTGCTGTAGCATGGGTGCCACCTCTTGAGGACAAACGTAACCAAGACGACCAATTGTTATTGCTAAGGTAACGCAATCACGGTTACACACCACCAAACGCCAACGAAGACATGAGCAATGAGGAGGGGGGAGGAGAAAAAATAAAGAAAAAACAAACAACTCAGAGACATAAATCAACAGAATCTGTGTATGATAATAAACAGACTTTCACTAGCGTTGATTATTACTGCCCCACCCTTTGGTCGTGGGCAGGAATTTAAAACATGGCACTCTAAAAAAAGACATACAAAACGTTTAAGGGAGAACACATTGACAACTCTGACAAGACATTCATAGAGAAAAAAAAAAAAGAAAAAAAAAAAAAAAGGCAAACGTGGATGTCTGCTTTCGGCAACCGTAAAAACAGCTTTTCGGATCTGATAAGAAAAAAAAATGGATTCAATCTCATTGTTAGCTTAACTTAAAATGCACAATTCGAAAAAAAAACTAAAGAAAAGAAAAAAAAAAAAATCAGGTGCGTTAATAGTAAAAAAAAATAATAATTTGTAGCATAGCGTGTGCAAGAGCAGCTAACGAGATTTCTCCCTTAAACTCACAGATGTTAAATTTCAATAAACAGAAATGTATATATATATATTTTTTGTGGTTTGTTTGTTTTCTTTTTTGAAAAGAAATGACAAGATTACTCCAAGCCAACTACAATGGAGGGAGACTAGTATCCAGCACAGCAGGTTCTTATGAGGCAGAGAGGAGGGAGGACCTAAGTTTAAGAGACACAAAACTATGCAACATTCTCATTAACAAACAGGCATTTATGATCAGTCCAATGACACATGCAGAAAGCAGATGGTACGCTCATTAGAGTAAAGTTCAGTGCAGGATCAGCTGATCAGAGGCAAACTAAGGAGTGGCGCAGTGCTCTCCAAGAATTCGCAGCCTGTTGCTTCGGCATGAAAAGACGGCTTTAAATTTAGTTCCAGCCAAAGCGGCTCTCTTGGAAATATATTAAACATTAGCTTTATACGTGGCTGGAAAGTCTGACTTGGCTCTTTTCACTTCCTGAATGTTCTCTCTGCGATGTTCCAACACAGTGCTTTACATGAGCATTAACACGTATTCCGTTGAGCCACTTTATATTTTCACGTTACATCCACAAACTTCCATGAATTGAATCGGGATATTTTGCGTACTTGTAAAAGGGAAAAAAATAAAAAATAAATCTGAAAAGTGTGGCGTGCATCTGTTTCAGGTGACATTTTTGTAAAACCTCGATTTGAGGCAAATTACAGCTGCAAGTCCATTTGGGAATGTCTCCAGCAGCTTTGCACCTCTACAGAGAGAGTCTGCACTTTGACTAGGCCATTCTAACAGATAAACATGCTCCTGTATAAAGAGCCTTTAACGGGTTCTCTTTAGCTCACTCTATCCTGCAATCAACTTTGACCAGAATCTTGGTCCTTGCTAAAGTAAATAATTCCCAAAGCAGTTTTTTTTTTTTTCCCCCGTTACCAGAACAAAAACTTCACACCTCACCCTAAAAAATCCCAATAAAATACACTGAAGTTTGTGGTTGTACTACAACGAAATGTGGAGAAGTTCAAGGAGTACGCATACATTTGCAAGGCACTGTATTCCGAAAACAGAGCGGGCAAAATTTATCGTCAGACATTTGAGCATTTTTATGACAAAGTCATGATTACTCTGCCATCGTCGTGTATCCTGCATTAAACATTGGCCATTCTTAACATTTAACATCTATTAGCAGAAATGCATTCACATTTAAAGAACAGTAAATAAAAGCAACACATAAACTGACAGCAAAACAAACAGGTACACATCTATAGAATCCCTAATTTTGTCTTGTTTTTAGGCGAGGTCACACTTCACCCTTGCATGCTTTTTTTTTTCTTGCTTTTTTTTGATCAAATAGTCATTTTGACTCCTCCCAATACAATTCTTCATGGTGAAAACAAAAGCAGAGTGTAACCTTTTAGAGACTTGAAATCCGTTTCTAAGCTCTGTGTCATCATGTATGTGCTGGTTTAGGCATTCTCTCAGTCATTCAGGATTAGCGTTTAACTGAAGAGAGAAGTTTGCCTTTGGTAACTATGTGAGGATATCTAAGCTTCTCGTTCTGTTCTATTTCAGCATCCTGCTTCACTTGTCAGTCCGTCCAGATTAGTCGACTCCCAAGAAGACTGGGCTCTTACATGGTTTGGCTCATTTCAGGAGCGTCAGAAATTTAGGCGCCGGGTTTTCGTTCTCTTTTATCTCGACCCAGACGTCTCTGCAGCAGGCTGCAAATCAATAACTGTGGTTTGAGCAGATTAAGCGAAACCAGCGAAACATGTAAGGCTCATTCTTTGGGAGAAAGGGTTGTTTGGACAGAGATTAAAAGACCAGAACAGGCATTCTTGTGAGTGGGGTCAGTACTGACTGAATAGGACCTGGGCGAGTCAGAGAGTCAGAGAGTGAGTGAGTGAGTGAGTGAGTGAGTGAGTGAGTGAGTGAGTGAGTGAGTGAGTGAGTGAGTGAGTGAGTGAGTG
>CAEGAE010017564.1:0-10042 GCA_903067095.1 Girardinus metallicus | reverse complement strand
AGTTGGACTAAAAATTATTCTCAAATCAAAAGAAGTATTACTTTTACAATAAAATGCTCAGTTACAGTTAACTCCACTCCACATGGCAACAATAGTTGACATGGGGCGTTTCTATTTTTGTTCAGTATATGTAATCCTGCTGTGTTATGTTATGAACTTAAATGGTGTTCTCCTAATTCTCTTTTCTAGTATGACCAGCAGATTCCAGCTGAAGGAGGACAGCACTTGTAGGAATTACTGAACAGAAAATCAAAACATGAGGATGGAGAGAACAGCAAGTGTCCAGTCAGAGATGGCCAAGTAGGAAAGTAAGTGTTACTTTTAAGGGCCAGGTGTATTTGGTTAACAATTTTTCTGTAAGTCAGTTTCTTTAATGTTTTTAGTTATAAAATTTGATGTATTTATATTTTCTATTTACAATAAACTCACATGTGAATTGTAAGCAGTAATATGATTAAGAAATAGAATTATATTAATAAGTTATGAATCCAATTGTGCTGGTCAGAGATAATAAAAATGTAACTTGTGATGTCAGTAAGTCCCTGGGTCTTAGGCAAGTGACTGTGTGGCATAGTTTCATAAGTGCTGTAGTTTGTTGGCTCCAATAAGCTTTGCTGCTACAGGACTATCAGTAGTGATAGCCGCTAATCAGACAAGCCTCATGTTAAAGACATTTGATTCCTGCCATTTTCCTAACCACATTATTTAGGGAGTGAAATGTGATAATTGGATAAGATGTTGTGGTGTACCCCGCCTCTTGCCCATTGACATTTGGAGATAGGCACCAGCACCCCTGCTGACCCCATTGGGATAACGGTGTAAGAAAATGGATGGATGGATGCTGTGGTGAAGTTTTATTCTTCCATCAATGCTTACCTCTCCAGTTGAGGTGGCAATGTCTGTCTTCTGAGCCACAACAACAAACTTGTTGTGGTTCAACATTTACTGAGCTGGTTTAGACAGATCAAGGTAAATAAGTTTTTTTTTTTTTTTTCGTTAAAATGACTTCTTGTATTCTAAGATGTTCTGTATTTGTTGTTCTTTAGAAAAGAAATTTGGGGTGGTTAAAATCTAATTTAGCATGACAAAACTCTGTCAAGTGAGATTATCCAGCTTTAGTCAGTATATTGATTTATTTGACTAACTGCATATTATTTAATATTTATATTTCTTTGCTTGTATTACTTGAAAGTGTTGCAGTTTTATATCCCACTTGAATTCCTAATCTACATGCAAATACTTCATATAATGTAAACACTGAGATAAGGGAGAACGGGTTTGTGAAATGCAGAGTATTATAAAAGAGATTCAGTTTTATTGGAAGTACAAACAATATAACAAAATGAACAGAGAATATACAATATACTTCCTAGCAGCTACTCAGATGTCAGACTTGTTTGTTACTAGTGATGAAAACACGTCACTCTGGAGGAGAGGGGAAGACGGGCACCTCAGCTCAGAATGACTGTAAAGTCTGCAGGTAGATTTTTAAAGATTCTCATTGAGCCAAGTACTGTAAATAAAAAGTTGGTCCGTGCTGTGATGATCCAGTTGACCGTGAACTGATGGACCCCATACCGGTTAGCAAGGTCCAGGTGCTTGGATCCAAGAGCAAAGTAATTTTAACAACCGAATCTCAATGGGTTGATGGAGTGGAGTTGATGGGAGTTCGTCTCTGTTCTGGGTGAACACCATAGAGGGAAGAGCGGCTCAATCATGGCCCAGAAACACAACAGGATGTTTTTTGATGCAAACCTGGAAAACATTTTAAAAAATAAATACCAGTAACTGTTCATATATAACTACACAATGTAGTCGAAATCCAATAAACCCTAAACCAGGTAAATTTTTTGAGAGTTCTGCTTCAAAATAAATTGACAATATCTCAGGAAATTAAATGTTTAAGTGAAACAGTTCCTGCATCACAATAAAAGAAACTACAAAAAGTATTTCAGATGTGTAACAAAACTGAAGTTACTGAGTAAGAGTAAACTGAAATATTTATCACTTAGAAAATGCATGTTAAAATCTGAATATTCTTTTGAAAGAATGTAGCTCAAATCAACGTAAACTACTAACAAACGCAGTACAGGGTTTGTCTACTATATGTAACAACATTAATACAAAAAATGAAGCAAAGAAGAGGTATTAGTTTATAAAAGTCCAGGCAAACCAAAATGTACATTTCAATAAGAAAAAAATAGCGGGTAATGTAACTTGATAGCTTCATTTTTCTAAGCGATACAAAAAATGAAGACCAAAAAGGCAAAAAAGAGGAATCACCAAGGATAACAGATTGTAGCAGCCAAGTGGAAAAATTGACTCTGACATTTATTATAATTATGAAACGGCAAAGGTATGATACTATATTTTTGGGATTCAGGAAATAAACCCTTTACTATTCATATGCTGCTTATTCTGTGGATTTTTTTATGTGGAGTGGCGACACTTATACGACTGGAAAGAGAAGACATTGGACTTTTGGATTTTTGACAGGCTACTTGTGTTGATCGAGTTGCCTCATGTTGGTAGAATGGAATGTGAGAATAATTTTCTGGTAGAAGCGATGCTGCCTTAGGTATTGGATGGGCGTTCCGGTTGCATGTTAAGTCCATTTTATCTAATCTGTAATATAAACACTAAGGAGTTTTTGTTTTCGGATAAAACTCATGGAAGAGTTGCCTAAAATAATTTCATACTCCAACACAAATGTATACATCAACACACACACTGACTTACCTTGTGCTGAATCGCTGCCTCTCTCAGCCTGTTCCCTTAGCGGCGGATTTCCTCCTGGAGAGCATGATTTTCCTCCAACAAATTATTCCAATGAAAGATACAAGTACAGCTCCCTTTTTTAACCGCCATCTTCCGCTGAATCTTCAATATCTTCAAGTTTAAAATGCTGGGTGGGTAAGTTTTCCCTGCGGATAGCCACGATCCTTTGTTGCCTTGATATCAACATAAAAATGAAAAAAAAAAAAAATGTTTTTATTCTATTGTACCTACTAATTACTAGATACAACGGAGCGCAACAAAAATTTGTTGTACCAGTAGCGCGCAGATATTTTAACCTATGTGTCTTGATCATATTACACGTATTTGTGTCTTTGATATTATAGCTCTTTCAGCTATCGCTAAAAACAATAGGAACAAGAGGCAACCGGAAATGATCAACGTGGCCCAAATTTGACCACTACTTGTGTCTTATAATAGCTTGTTCTGGGGTCAGTTCAGAGGTGGGTTAGTTAGTGCTAACTAATAGGGATATGTCTTACATCGTTACTCTTTAGGCCCTGCGCATGATGTTCATGTTTCCAGCAATCAAAACTCTTATAGTTCAACCAAAAAAAGGAGCATCAAAACCAAAAGCCCCCACATCCCCTTTATATTTACACAAAATATGTACAACATATTACAAAAACAGAAACGGTGAGTGAAAGTATGATGGGGCTTAAGGCAGGCAAAGAACAAAAATTACAAGCAGGAAAAGGTTAAATACAGCAAATTTTGGCAGATTACATGAGAAATTCTGTACTAATTGAAATAGTTTTTTATACTTTAGTATTGGTATAGAACTTCTTTCCAGCAAATATCATTAAAAATATTGTCCCAAAAAAAGTAAAAGCTGGTTTGCTCATATGATTTCTTATTATTAGTTCTCTAATACATTTGTTATAAGTTTTTCTACTTAAAAATGGATCAGTCTTACCAATAATTAATTGTTCTGTTAAGCAATCAGTTTGGTGTTGACAATGACAATAACATTTTCACCCCAGAAGGAATGGCATCAAATATGATTGCAAATTCTTTAGGCAGAACAGGAAAATTATATATGGTCAGAAATTCATTATAAGAATCATTATTACTTTCTTTGTTGAAAAGTTGATCTAAATAAACAATGCCTTTGTTCACATTTCACTCCCTAAAATGATGTGTTTGTTATTCCAAATATAGTATTTGTGTGGGTGGAAGTGATGTTTATGTATTAAATTCCAGTACAATAGCTGTTTATGGATACTGGAAAGTATAACTCGGATTATTTTCAATACTATATTACAAATCAAAAGAAAAGATAAACCACCTAACGCCTCTATAATATAAATATAAATTTCAACAGATAGTTGTAATTTAGAAGATATTTTGATCCACTTCATTTTAAAGAAAGAATTCAGTTTGAAAATCTAACACATTAAATCCACCAGAGCACAATTTAATCATTAAACTTTTTCAAATAAGATTAACCTTTTTTTTCCAAATAAAATCAAACAATATTTTATCTACTTTTGAGCTGATCTCATTAAAAACTTCAGGTGAGGAACTAGCATATACCAAACTGGAAACCTTCAGCTTTAGACAGTAAGACCCGACCAGAGATGGACACATTTCTCTGTAACCACATATTAAATTTCTTCAGGACTAAAGCAACGAGGGGATTAAAATTTTCATTTGATGTTTTGTTTTCTTCTTTCGTGATGGAGATATCAAGATATTTAACTTTATGTTTGATAGGAATTCCTGAGATTAAGTTCGAGGCCAGATGCTAAGGAAAAGTCACTGAGTAGCTTAATAGCAACATTTATCTGAGAACAATCTTTTAAAAAAAAGCATCGTATCATCTGCCAGTTGACTCAAACATATTTCTTTCTCAGCAATTTGAACACCCTTCAAACTGCTGTTTATGAAATGTGCTTAAATTTGCACAGGTAAAACATAAACACTGAGATCAGACAACCTTGTTGTATTTCATGATCCATGACGGATCCAATGGCGGAAGAAGTCCTTGCCCCACTGCAATTTCCAGAAGTTGTAATCTTCATTAGTAGAACACAATTCCCTAACAAATCAAAAATCTGCTTCAAAGTTCTTTGTATATAGAAAAACTGCTTTTTGTTTAGTAATGTCTCTTAAGAGTCGAACGTTAACTGAAATAAATTTTAAAGTAGAAATGTTTAATTGTAACAATAGAAGAAAGTCAGAACAGTGACTTAATTCCTCTAAAGTTGGATGAATCACATCAGAGCTATTCTCCCTTTAAAAAATAAATATATCTGTTAGAATATTTCTTTGTTTTCAACAAATGCTTTCCCTCCGACAAAATACGCCATAATTTTCTCCTCCTTTGCCTCTATGGATGATAGGTTACAGCTTTTGTCTTTTGTCGCGATCCTCTGGGGTCAGGTCTTCCATGAAGCATAGTTTCCTCTGAGTCAGGTAGTCTGCCTTTTTTGACACCTTCCACACAGCATCCTCGTAATGCTTTATTGCGAACTGGATCATAACATCCTTCGGTTGGGGTTGAACCCTGGCCATTTTGGATCTTCCATGCCTATGCACTGAATCGATTACTTCCGAGAATTTTTTTTTGTGGCTTGCAAGTGATTTGGCAAATGTCAATCACTTTCATCCTCAGCGCTTCTCCTTCAGCCTTCGGCCATCCCTCCAGCGATGTTTGTATTCCAGCTCGACAACTTGATTCTCCAGAACTTTGATCTTTTTTTCAGCTATATCAACTCTCTTTACTGTAGTCTTCAATGTTTCTTTGATGTTTTTCAAGTCAGCAGAGAGAAATTCAACTGACCTCTTCAGATCATCCATAGATTTTTCAAGGGAAGATTCTTGCTTACTAATAACAAGCTTTATCTCCTTCACGATGTTGTCTGCCATTTCTTGCTCCATTTTACCTTTTTTTATGTTAGTGGATTCCATATGACCTAAACTCGGGACATTGTGGGCCTGTGGGCAGAATACTTCGAAGACCTCCTCAATCCCACCAACATGCCTTCCATTGAGGAAGCTGAGCCTGGGGACTTTGGGTCGGGCTCTCCAATCTCTGGGGACGAGGTCGCCGAGGTGGTTAAAAAGCTCCTTGGTGGCAGGGCCCCGGGGGTGGATGAGCTCTTTAAGCCTCAGGATGTTGTAGGGTTGTGTCGGCTGACGCAACTCTGCAATATTGCATGGACATCGGGGGCAGTTCCCCTGGATTGGCAGACTGGGGTGGTGGTCCCCCTGTTCAAAAAGGAAGACCGGAGGATGTGCTCCAATTACAGGGGGGTCACACTCTTAAGTCTCCCTGGCAAGGTCTATTCAGGGATCTTGGAGAGGAGGGTCCGTCGGATAGTCGAACCCAGAACACTGGACCAGCTCTACACCCTCAGCCGGGTCCTGGAGTGTGCTTGGGAGTTCGCCCAACTAGTCCACATGTGTTTTGTGGAGATAAGAAGGCCTTCAACCGTGTCCCTCGGGGAACCCTGTGGGAGGTTCTCCGGGAGTATGGGGTACCAGGCCCTTTGATAAGGGTTGTTAGGTCCCGGGATGACCGGTGTCAGAGTCCGGTCCGTATTGCCAGCAGTAAGTCAGGCTCGTTTCTGGTGAGAGTTGAACTCCACCAGGGTTGCCCTTTGTCACCGATTCTGTTCATTACTTTCATGGACAGAATTTCTAGGCGCAGCCAAGGTGTTGAGGGGATCCGTTTTGGTGGCCTTAGGATTGCATCTTTGCTTTTTGCAGATGATGTGGTCCTATTGGCTTCATCAAGTCATGATCTGCAGCTCTCGCTGGATCGGTTCGCAGCCGAGTGTGAAGTGGCTGGGATGAGGATCAGTGCCTCCAAAGTTGAGGCCATGGTCTTGAGCCGGAAAAGGGTAGAGTACCATCTCCGGGTCCGGGGGCAGAGGGTAGTCCTGCTCCAAGTGTAGGAGTTCAAGTATCTTGGGATCTTGTTCACGAATGAGGGAAAAAGGGAGTGGGAGATCGACAGGCGGATTGGCGCAGCGTCTGCAGTGAAGCGGGCACTGTACCGGTCCATCGTGGTGAAGAGAGAGCTGAGTCAAAAAGCGAAGCTCTCGATTTACTGGTCGATCATGGATCACGGATACACGGATACAAGCGGCCGTAAAGGGTGTTCTCCGTAGGGTGTCTGGGCTCTCCCTTGGAAATAGGGTGAGAAGCTCAGTCATCCAGGAGGGACTCAGAGTAGAGCCGCTGCTCCTCCACATCGAGAGGAGCCAGTTGAGGTGGCTCGGGGATCTAGTCAGGATGCCTCCTGGACGCCTCCCTGGTGAGGTGTTCCGGGCATGTCCCACTGGGAAGAGGCCCCGGGAAGACCCAGGACACGCTGGAGGGACTATGTTTCTCGGCTGGCCTGGGAACGCCAGGAAGACCTGGAAAAAGTGGCTGGGGAGAGGGAAGTCTGGGCCTCCCTTCTGAAGCTGCTGCCCCTGCGACCCGACCCCTGATAAGGAAATGGGTGGATGGATTTCGTAGGGGTAAGGAGTATCACTCTTTCTGACATGCACAAATAAAATTTTGTTTTGCTAATAACTTTTTCACTTCATGAGACAAAATTGAGTGCTTGTAGTAAAAAAAGTATTTTTAAACAAAACCTTAAAAAAATCTTTACAATTCCAAAGATTTTGACCACAATTTTATTTTTTTATTGTGTTGGGTTTAGTTGAGTTTAGTCTGATTGTGAAATTTACCTGCATATAAATGTTCTAAATTTTCAGTTTCACAAACCATTACGTCCAATACTTCTTCCAAATTTAGGACACTAATTTGGGGCTTTTATACTTATTTCAAAATTAATTACAGAAAATAATCATGAAATTAACAAATATTAAAAAACTTGAATTAATATATTTATTAATAAATATGAATAAACAAGCAAAGTTAAGGATTGGCCTGTAGCTAAATTGCTGCTGTTGCTTAGTGCTTTGTTGGTGATGCAGGTTTAATGTCAGCTGATTGAAGGAATCAGTGGTGTTTGTAAACCACACAGACAGTGGTCATTGCAGAGTAGCCCTCAAACTGCAACAATAAGTCATCAATTCTGGACACCACTTGAGCTGCTTTCACACCACAGCATCAGGCCTGCTTCTTACCTGAGGAAGAGCTTGCATCACTGTGTCCAACAAAGCTCTCATCCCTGTGGCCATCTTCAGCAGCTTCAGCACTAAAATATCACAACATGTCAGCATCTGGCAGTCACACTGCACATCACGGGGTGTGCATGTGTGTGTGTCTTTCTGTTCCAGTAAATGAGTGTGTTACCTCTTGTTATCCTGAGGACCCTCATGATCCGAATGATTGTGGGATTGATGGGGAGGGAAGCACTCAGGTCTATTTCCTCCAGCGTGATTCCCATTATGGACAACAACACGATGGCTAAGTCCAGTTGGTTCCATCTAATCACAACAGTGCATTTAGTTCCACCATTAAAACATTAAACTCTACAGCCTGAAAAGGATATGTTGGGATTTGTTTAAGTGAGGTTCTGTTTAAAGGTTAAAAGCACTTCATATAATACCTACAGTAGAAAATACCTGAGTCACAGAAGCTAAAGTTAACGGCTTGCCATAGATAGGCCAGAACCAAAGCTGGACATCAAAAGTTTATGACAGTTTACACAAATGCTTTTTAATGAACCTTTAAACCATTATTATGTTTGCAAACAACACTGGGGATTTGCCTGACAGACCGGCACACTTTTTATTTTTATGTTAACTGTCCAACCCATAAATGTCTTATTTTGTCATGATTTAACTTTTGGTTGGCCAAAACACATCTCTTGACCATACATCCTTGCCGGTGCATGCTTTTTTCCCCTCCCTATCCTTTCTCCAGTTGCCTAGTCTATCTAAAGTGCACTGTAGTAATCATGCTAAGTAGAATGAGTTCCTTAGACGATGCAGAATGGAAAGCCAAAAGAGAAAGGCTAATGAAGAAAGGCAAATGCTGCCAAATGTGCAAAACTTACACGTTACATGTATTAACTGTAACTATGACCTCTGCAGCAACAAATGTTAAACAGCAAAAATGAAGCAGAGGAAGAAAAGACAGAAACAGGCTGACAGAGGGAAGAGAGTGATAGACGACTTGGTAAGAAACAACATAAGCAAAACATTACTAAAACAAAATGTATGTTTTCTAACTTTGTGGTCATCCTTTGTTGAATAATGCAAATTGGCACAACATTACTTTGCTAAAATGTATGGATATACAATAATATTGAAAGTAATAGAATATGCATTCTGTTGAGGCTCATTTGTCAGGTTAAAGATACATATTAAAAATAACAACATGTAAGCAGGGATTAAATATACTGTTTACTAAATACAAATTTCTGTATTATTTTTTATTGGTTTGATATAATTTCTAATTTAAGATCCTATGTTTTCATGAGCTGTAATAGAAAAGTGATCATACAGTGGGGAAAAAAAGTATTTAGTCAGTCACCAATTGTGCAAGTTCTCCCACTTAAAAAGATGAGAGAGGCCTGTAATGAACATCATAGGTCGACCTCAACTATGAGAGACAAAATGAGAAAAAAAATATTTAGAAAATCACATTGTCTGCGACAGACTGGTGACCTGTCCAGGGTGTACCCCGTCTCTCACCCGGAACGTAGCTGGAGATGGGCACCAGCACCCCTCCAGACCCCATTAAGGGACAAGGGTGAACAGAAAATGGATGGATGGATGGATGGAATCACATTGTCTGATTTTTAAAGAATTTTTTTGAAAATAAGGGTGGAAAATAAGTATTTGGTCACCGACAAACAAGCCAGATTTCTGTCTGTCACAGACCTGTAACTTCTTCCTTAAGAGGTTCCTCTATCCTCCACTCATTACCTGTATCAATGGCACCTGTTTGAACTGGTTACCAGTATAAGAAACACCTGCCCACAACCTCAAACAGTCACACTCCAAGTTCCACTATGGTGAAGACCAAAGAGTGTCGGAAGGACCAGAAACAGAATTGTAGAGCTGCACCATGAAGACTGAATCCGTAATAGGCAAGCAGCTTGGGGTGAAGAAATCTACTGTGGGAGCCATAATCAGAAAATGGAAGACCTACAAGACCACTGCTAATCTCCCTCCATCAGGGGCTCCACCAAGATCTCAGCCCGTGGGGTCAGAATGATCACAAGACTGGTGAGCAAAAATCCCAGAACCACACGGGGAGACCTAGTGAATGACCTGCAGAAAGCTGGGGTCAAAGTTACAAAGGCTACCGTCAGTAACACACTACGCTGCCAGGG
>CAEGAE010017562.1:0-85729 GCA_903067095.1 Girardinus metallicus | reverse complement strand
TATATATTTGGGCCTGCAAAGTGTGAATGCATGGCACCTAAACTTTAACATTCAAATTTTAAAGAATTTTTCTGCCTTTGAGGTTTCCTCAGTTTTTGCCTTTTTGTTACACTTCATCACAAGAACAAAAATGTATTTAAATCCAACTTGCCCATTCAAAGTAAATACATTTACTTGAAGAAAATGTAGATTCAAGACATCTATTAAATAGAACTTATCTGACAACACAAAGCAGCTTATAAGGACTCAAAAGCTACACTTGTACCTGGAAGGAGTAGAAAAATATCTATAAAAAATGGTAAATAACACCTTTATTAATATCTGATATCAATATTGGTCCAGAATTTTCATATGTACAATGTTACGGTTAGTTGTTTTCCATAATTCATCACAAATACTTAATTACAAATAAATATAAACTGACATGTAATGGTCAAGTACAGGGGTGCAAAATGACTTGTCAACAGGAATGAAATGGATGTAGGAAGGGACAAAATGGGAATAAGAACTGGCAGACAGAGCTCTACTTAAGAAGTTGGTTTTTTTAGTTTATATACAAAATACTCATAAATTCTTTTATTTTGTAAAATTTCTGGATAATTTCACATTGAAAAGATCCATGAATGTTTTTTTTTTTTAATTTCCATCCTGTACTTGGAAAGCACAAAAAGACAAACTCCATTTACTTTAAAATGAGACAAATCATTTTAAGACGGGTTGAGTGCGTCTTTAAAATAAACATACAGAAAGTCGCTGCTGCTTTGACGAGGCGTTCGGGGTCTTTGCATGTTAACTAAGTGCTGAGCGTGAGGCGAGAGGTGAGGGGGAGGAGGGCGTGGGGGCGAGGCTAAATTAGCTGACACTCTCAGTCCGGAATAACGGGGGGCAGGTTGTTAATCAAGCTGGAGGTGCAGACCCCGCAGTGTGAAGGAGGAAAGCTCCCAAGCGAGTTACTCTGACGAGCCCACCCCCCTTCATCCTGACAACACCGGACACCCTGAACGCACCACAACTCAACCGTAGAGAGCAGGACCTCCTCTGCTTCCCCCCATACACACCCATGCACACACACAAAGCGCTCACTTCCTGCACAGCAGCCAGAACCCAGGCACAAGTCATGCAATCATTTTTACCTTAATTATAGCACTAAATCTGATGAACATAAATTACAATTACGTTTTTCACACACATTTTACATCAGAAAAACATGCAGCACTTCCATCTGGTGAAACACATTTCAATTTGCTATTCCTCACATTTACGGCTGCAGCTCACACTAGCTAGAACATCCTCAAAAAGATAACTCATTACCATCAATCGATTGAAAAAGCAATAAAAAGTAATATTTAGGAAGGACATATTTCAGGTGTTAACCACTGATGATGATGAAGAACAGTCTGTGAAGGAAAATCTGAAAATTACATCAGACCAATGAAAGAGGATTGGAAATGCAGAAGCATTGAAGCGAAGCCTGCTGGTTGACGGATGTCCTGCAGACAGACACTGGAAGCCTCTACAAGGATCCCGCTTTCCGTACAAAAGAAGCTGACTGGTCACAGAGAAGTGAAGCAACAAGAACGAGCACAGCTTTGAGAGGATTGGGAAAGACGACCAAAATATCTCACCTCACCGTAGAAAAAGGCTGGAAAGGTAACGCTCATTCCAGATAAAATTAAATTTAGCATTTTTATTTATGGAATCAAGGTTCCAGAATCCAGAGCAAGAGTGGAAAGACTTAAAATCCATCTCTGATCAGGGTCCAGCTTGAACTTTCCAGTCATGATGTAAGCCATCATGTCATCTCCAGGTCTTGGTCTACTGACTTTTATCGACTCCAAAGTCAACAAAGTCTATCATAAAAAACAAGAGGACTTCATGCTTTGTAGAAATTCTGATTTAATTTTCAATTAGGACTTAGTACATGATCTGAACTGAACCAGAACCTGGATCAGTGATCATGGTGGTACTGGCCTGACTGGCGTGTTTGTTTTAGTTGTATTTACCCAGAAAGCCCTGAGAAATGATCTGCTTCTTGCTGTAATCCATAATCATCAAAATTACAATAACACCAAACACTTGAAAAATACCAATCTCTGTGTAACTCATTTAATTTTTAAACAAATAGTATTTTTCCAATTGAATTCCTAAAACACCTTCACATACCAACAAGACCTCACAAAAAATGTACCACATTTAAGCTTAGTGGGTCCTAAATGAAAAGCAGGATGAATAATTGAAAAAAAAAAAAAGAAAGAAAAAAAAGAGCTGGCTGTCATTTAACTTTCCTGCAGTAAAAGCCAGTGAGTGACACAGAGGAGGGAGCTGCAGCTGCTTGGTGGGCCGGTGATAATGTCTGCATAAAAGGCAGATCCTTGTTACGGGACCCACAGATCAGTCAACATTTATATACAAAGAGACACTTGTGCTCTTCGTTGTAGAAATCTGGACCCCAGCGGACAGAAAGTTTGTCCCAGGGTCCGCTATGATCTGTCAGAAAGTGGGTCCGGCGTGACGCTAAGCTTTGACGATGCCACACAGCTGCAGCGGCCTGACGACCGAGACGCTAATGGCTTTCAAACTTCTTTTAAACAAGTGAAAACTGTGGAGGTTGAATAATTCACGGCGCGGCATATGCGAGGCCTGTCATTTGGCATCCAGCAGCCATCACTCTGGACGCATCTGCACGGCAAAGGTTTTTGATGGCGGGGAGGAAACCGTCCCATGAAGCCTGGGGACCAGATGAGAAACCGTCTCACTGAGACAGACATCCACCATTTGGACAGAGTGACGAGCAGACGAGTAAAAAACTCAATCCAAACTGATCCTGGTGTGACAGACGCTGGGGAAATCTGGCTGCTGTTGCTCAGCAGAGGTAGATTTCCATAAAACACCGATCGAACGTTTATTGGTTTTAATCAATAAAAGAATAATCTAAAAAAATGGAAATAAAACTAAATGTCGTCTTCAGGAACTCGGCCTATGAACTGCTTTTCCAGTTGTTATTTAAAACAACTGGAAAAGCAGTTTAAAGGACAGTCTGGTCAGGTTTTATGCTACCATTCACCAATATTGAACACATGGATTGGCTGTTAATTTTTCTATTCAATTATAATTTCTACAGTCTATGTGATCTGGCATAAAGCAACCATAAAATCACCTTAATTAACACAAAAAACATGCAGACACACTGCAGCAACTACTTAGTCAAAAGACCAATTGAGAAACCTGCTATGAGTAATACAACATTTAACAGACTGGAAACATTAAGGCTCTCGGCAGCCCAAACTATATTAAGTAATTTGATATAGGGCAGTGTTGTGAGATTTATATAATCTCAAGTAAAAACAGGAAATATTTCAAGTCAAATGCAGGTTGCATTCAAATAAACTTTCATAAGTTGCTAAATCAAAACTCCCTGGGAGCATGGCGAGATGTTTTCTGTAACGTCAAAGCTGATACTGTTAAGGCCCGCCTCCTTTCTCTGATTGGCTGTTAGTGACCAGTCCAGGAACTGTGCATATGTGCAGATGGCATTAGGACCACCAGGAGGAGACGAAGAACCTGAACCTTTTCACATTTTATCGGTCACAACGTACTGAAAGTTTTAAATAAATACGTATAAAAAACCAAAAACATTTCTGAACTGGTTTCTTGTGCAAATATCCTTGTACAGTTGAAATAAGACAAAACTAACTTCCAAATAACTTTTCAGCAAGATATAGGAGATGATTTAAGTCAACAATTGTTTAATATTGATGAAAAATAGGTGAAAGAAACAGCCAGTGGGACTAGTACTTTTTTATCAATATTAAGAAGTTATCGCCTTAAAACAAGTTTCTATAAGTGGCTTTCAGTTAGTTTAGTCTTATTTTAAATATGCTAAGATATTTGCACTAGAAACTAGACAAAAATACTTGATAAGATTTTGTGTTTTTGCAGTGTTGTAGGTAAAATCTGCCAGTAGAGCTTGCATTTTTTCATCAATATTAAGAAATTATTGACTTAAGAAAAACTTCTATATCTTACTCAAAAGTTACTTGTAAGTAGTTTTGTCTTATTTTAAGTGTATTTTTGGACTAGAAAGTAGATTAAAAATACTTAGCAAACATTTTGTGTTTTTGTGTGGTTCCAGACTCATCGTTGAATAGCAGATCTCTGCACAAGCAGCATGTCTGTGTTGCAACAAACAAACAGCAAGACACTTCTGTTGGAAACATCTTCCTGCCCTCAGAGGAGCAGATGGGGCGGCGTGTTTAATTATTAACAAGCGTTCACGTCGGACGCTGCACCTGCAATGTAAAGCAGGTGTCACCTCAGGTATTTCTTCGCCACATAAACGAAAGCACAAGTGAGGACATGCTGCTGCAGGAAAGCAGCCATTTAACCTCTGAATGGGGCCCCAGGATCGTGTGCAGAGTCTCCTAATGGGGAGGAGGAGGAAGAAGTGGGGAGAGGTAGAATCAGCAGATGCCTGCGTTTCAAGTCTGATGCCACAGATGTCAGCACAGATGATGCCTCCTCCACACGGCTCGATGACCAACAGAGGACAGCGATTCCAGGACAACCAGGGCGGATCTGGGGGTTGGACTGGAAGTAGACTGGAAGCTGCAGCTGAGCATTAAACTCTAGAGACTGCTGCACTGCAAAAAACACAAGCTCTTACCAAGTAGTTTTAGTCAAGTTTCTAGTGGAAATATCTTAGTTACAACTAACTTTTCAGTAAGAAAGAGGAGCTTGTTTTAGGTAAATAATTCCTTAATATTGATGAAAAGTATTTGTTTCTCTGGCAGATTATTTAACTTATAACATGACTTTTTTCTTGCGTTATTAGTGAAATAATCTACTATTTTTTCAGCAATATTAAGAACGTTTTGACTAAAAATAAGCTTCTATTTCTTGATGAAAAGTTGCTTTTAAGTTTGCTTTGTTCTATTTCAAGTGTACCAAAATATTTGCACTAGACCAGTGGTGTCCCGAAGTCGGTCCTGGAGGGCCGGCATCCTGCATGTTTTAGTTCTCTCCCTGGTTTAACGCACCTGGATCAAATGATGGCTCGTTAGAAAACCTAAGAAGAACATTGACATACTGAAAAGGTTGTTACTACCAACGTGCAGGATGCCGGCCCTCGAGGACCGACTTTGGGCACCACTGCACTAGAAACTACTTGGGAATATTTTGTGTTTTGTAGAGTGTATCTGAAATATGTTGCCCAGAAAAGAGAAGGTTTTATTTTTGGAAAGACGAGAGCCCCATGTGTGGAAAAAACATGGACGCAGAGCGGGATTGGAGAGAAGGAGAGTCTTTTCCGGATGAGCAGAGCTGTGTTCAAGGAGCATCCTGCGTGCCTGTAGTGCTGCTGGAGCAGAAGCAGACAGATGGACGGAGACGGAGGCTCCTGCGCTCCGCCGTTCCATGCAGGTGGTCCGGGGTGCGGGGATTGTCAGAGCATGGTGAATTATTTAAATGGGGAGTGTGGAAAAGGGAATGGCTGCATCTGTCGCACATCCTTTTAGAGCCCCTCCAGCAGATGTGTTTACTCACCACCCATAGCAGCTAACTGCTTAATGGGTCAGCATCGGCAGCCAACAGTTAATTAGGAAGGGTCTTCCTGTAAGCGGAGGGGGCGGAGCTTGATGTGGGCGTCAGGTCCTGTCAGGATGTGAAAAAACAGAATCCAGCAAGTCCGCTGTTTCCACTGAACCACTGCTGGGTATTACCAGATGGAAAAAAAAAAAAAAAAAAAAAACACTTCTTGAATGATTTATTTAAAAAGAATTTCCCTATGAAGACAGGAAATGTTCATTTCCCTGCGACAGACTGGCGACCTGCCCGGGGTGAACCCCGCCTCTCGCCGGGAAAGTTAGCTGGAGATAGGCACCCCTCCCGACCGCACAAAGGGACCAGGGTGTACAGAAAATGGATGGATGGATGTTCATTTCCACATAAAGTCTAAATCTAGATCGCGTTCTACGTTGTTTAACCGTGCAGCAGTGCATTTATGTTTGGTGTTTGTGAGTGAGGGCTCTACCGTAAACCGCTTCAGATTGTCACAGTTTTTTACCTCTGGAAGTAGACTGGAAGCTCTTACCTCTTTTTACATTTTCTAACTGTAAAAAGAGGAGCTTCCTCTCCACTGTCGCCACCTTTCGCTCAGGATGACAAATCCCTGCTATGGTAACAACTCAAAGCAAACAGTTGGGTTTTCTTAGATTACTTTTTATGTTTTATAACTGGGAGGACATTTTATGTTTTCTGATTTGATCCACGTTTGACATAACAGAGCTGCATTGGAATAAAGGTAATTAATTTTGAACCAAGCTGGATCGTATACAACTGAATATGAATTGGACTTGTTTTTTTAAAGTGACTCAAAAAGACATCTGCTGTAATTTGGTGTTACATGAGTAAACAGAGCTGAATTATGGATGTATTTTTATTATGTCCTTCCATGATAATGAATCAGGGCAAATAAACAGACCTAAAAATCCAAATATCCAGCAGGTTTTTTTCTCAGCTTCTGCTAAAAAACAACTCGTCACCTCCTTTTAAAAATCTCTGGATTAACAGAGGTGAGGTTCAGGCTGATTTGGAACAGTTACAGCGTTGCTGCCATCGAATGATACATAATCTCTTTTAGAGCTCAAAGGTCTCGAGGAGGCAGCAGCGCTCATAATCATACATTTTTGATTGGATTGTAGTCAGCAAGGACATTAAAATCTGTTGTTCCATCTAGAATGCCTTAGCAATCATCTGCTCCGGTTTGGGATTATAAAAGATGTCGTTAAAATCAAGCGATAACCACCCAGACGGGAATAAAACGCATGTTTGCACTGTTTCCTCTTCGATCTTTGTGGGTCGTATGCTCGCAGGGTTTCTCTGACTGCACTGTTTACAACGACTTTTAACATACATACGGATGATTTATAGACTTAGGCGGCGTTTGTTTGCAGAAAGAAAGACGTGGAAAAGCAAGCAGGAAATCTGAGGAGTGAAACAAGTTGCTTAAACTGAGGAGATGGAAACAGAATTGAAATTTAAGGAACAGAAATAAAGCAAACGAAAAGTCTTTGGACACATTTCTTATGAAACACTTCGGATTATTGTAATGTAAGAAAAAGGAAGTATCAGGATCTTGGAAAAAGAACAAACGACTTGATTTTTAGCACGTTAATCAGCATCCTTCCTTCACGGTTTATAAAAAGACAATTCAATTTATAGAAGAGCATATTGAATCTATATAGAGGTTTCCTTTTCTAACTGTTGATGTGATGTCTGTCTTTGAGATTTCACACTTTTCTTGTGACCTTGCCAACGTCGTACCTTACACACGAGCTGCTGAACATATCTGCAGTGCTAAATTAATTTGCACGCACTTTGCTCATTTATAGCTGCTCTGCATGCTCACGTTTATATGATTTCTACCAAGAAAGTCAATAAAAACCAAAGTTTCTTTTCATTGCTTGGATTAAAAGAGAGGTGATCTCTTTCTTGTTCACCTACATGTTATTTAGGGAATAGTTTTTGGATATTTTCCAAATTTGCCCTTTGAGTTGAACAAAAAAAAACAACAATCAGGTTTGAAAAGATTAAGTTCTAAGAACTCAACAACTGAAAAACAAGAAATAAATACTGAACCCTGATATCAATCAATTCCTTCAACAGTAAGAACTTAAAGAGTAAATCCAGTTTCCACTTACTGTCCAGGATCATACATTATGGGAGCGGGACACAGCAGGTAGTCATTGCGCACAGTGGTTGGCTTGTAGTCTGAAAAACAAACAGAACAGTTTCTTTTTCTTTTCTTTTTTAGGCCAACTGCATCTCTTATGTGGAATAAAACTACTTTTAAATAAGGATTCAGATCACATGAATTGCAATATTACAAGAATAAAGTTGAAATATTATGACTTCATTCCCGTAATACTATGACTTTATTCTTGTACAACTTTACCTGGAGATTATTTTGACTCTGCTCTGGCAATTTTATGACTTTATTCTTGTGTTTTTATTTATTTTTTAATTTTTTTAGCATGGCCCCAACACTTCATCATGTCATAAAGCTCTGAGTTGTGGATGGAAAAACAAATGGAATGGCAGATTGGATTATAATTTGTGTGTGTGTGTATGAGCGTGTGTGTGCGCTCATCAAAGGTTGACAAAGGCAGCCACTGAGATTATTCATATGACTGATGAGTTTTTTCTGCACAAGCCTCCAACTGGTTTGCTGATGGAGACGAGCGTAGCATCTGTTTCACATATGTGGCGTGTGGTCCATAGTTGCCATGATGCTTGTCCATAATTATAAGGTGCCCCACTGTTAAAAAGGTCTGGACTGAACACATGCAAAAGCCAATAAGGGAATAAATAACCCCAAGTGGGCGAATGTGAGACAGCCTAAACTGAGAAAGGACTAACAGGAAGACATCTGCTAATGGCCACTTCCCTAATTCAGATAAGGGGGTAGATTTTTTTTTTTTTAAAAAAAAAAAAAGGAGAAAGAAAATATGCTCAAGTATTTTAGTTGAGATGAAATGCTGAAAAATCAAAAATAACTTGTCAGGGATGGAAGTGTTGTCATTGGCAGCCACCGATCCCGCAGATCCCACGGCCAAATGAGAGCTTTAAAAGATTGGCTCTGGGTGCCAAATCCCGTTTGCTTCCTGAAAAAGGATTTCTCGACAGAACAGACTGCGAGCTCAAAATAAGGAGCACAGTGACCTACATAGCCTCGCTCCTCTGATGAATTCAGACGACGTAGATGCGGCGCGACACGGCCGTCGCTCAGCCACGTACAACCTCAAAAATGTTTAAGCCAAATATTTACCAAAATGAAAAAAAAATGAAACTATATCATTAAATGAAGGGGGAAAAAAATCCACTTAGTTTTGTCACTGTAAATGAAAAGCGATCAGCGCGTAAAGAGGCGACAGAGGGGGGATTCCTTTGTCCAAGTTTATGTGTTTGTCTGAGGAAAATTCAACCAGATTAAATCAGATGATCCAACTTAGAGATTATTCTACACCAGCTCTTTGTGCTTGTTTTTATTTTCATTCCTTTACTTATGAGGGTTATTTGGAGCACTGTAAAAACACAAAACCTTACCAAGTATTAATTTCTAGTGCAATTATCTTAGTACGCCTTAAATAAGACAAAGCTAACTTACAAGTAACGTTTTAGCAAGAAACAGAAGCTTGTTGCAAGTTAATAGTTCCTTAATATTGACGAAAAAGTTCCAGTTCCACTGGCAGATTATTTCATTTATAACATGGCATTTTTCCCTTGTTATATCTGCCAGTGTAGCTACAACGTTTTCATCAATATTAAGGAATTATTTACTTAAAACAAGCTCCTACATCTTGCTGAAACGGTACATGTGAGTTAGGTTTGTCCTATTTCAAGTGTATTAAAACAAGATTTTGTGTTTTTGCAGTGAAGCCAAAGAAAATACAGTTAATTGACCTAAATTTAAGAAATTTTGTGCATCTCAGGTGCTTCATCTTTATGAATTTGTTCTTGTTTTATCAACTTTAACCAACCTCAGTTTATTTTAGTTGGACTTTTAGGTGACAGACCAACTAGAAGTAGTGAAGAAGAAGGAAAATGTTTGCATTTTTTCTCCTAAATAAGATCAACTGCAACTCTAGAGGAGCTGCTAAGAGTCACAGCTCACGTGACTGTGTTATAATGTGGACTTTATGAAAGAGATACTGAATCTGGCAAAGATATATTATATATCAGTGTTTTTTGGCTGAAATCCTAATAAAATCCATTAAAGTTTGTAGTTTTTAGATGGAACTTCTTGACTTTCAACCTTTCCAAAGATCTTTTAAATTATGACGGTATATGATGACATAAAGCTTAATCTGTTTTTGTAATTTTTCCAACTGAAAGAGGAACAAAAACTGTAGTTGAGACATAAATTATGGACATGTAATTCAAAGCACCAGAGGTGACTTCCAGAACGTTTAAGGAACTTACTGATTGTTTGCTGATTAACTAGGAAGCTGCAGACGACGCCTTCATTGCTCTGTCCGATGGAGAAGCCGTTCCCTCTGACGACGATGTCGAAGGATTCTGGAATGTCAACAAACGTGAGATAAGACTGCAAGGAGGAATTTCAGAGTCTCACTTTCTGGAGTCTCAGAATCTCCTTTTCTGTGACATGATTTCTGAGACACAGCTGCAAGTTTTCTTAGGAAAATGTCGACACTGCAAAAACAAAAATACTTCTACTAAGTATTTTTGTCTAGTTTATAGTGGAAATATCGTTACAATTTAAATAAAGCAAAACTTACTAAGTTACTTTCCAGCAAATAGGAGCTTCTTTTTAGTAAATAATTCCTTAATATTGACATATTCATCAATATTAAGACATTATGTATTACAAACAAGCTCCTATTTCCTAACGGAAAGTAATTTGTAAGTTCGTTTTATCTTTGTTCAGGTATCCTAAGACATTTGCACTAGAAACTAGTCAAAGAATACTTGGTAAGATTTAGTGTTTTTGCAGTGTAAACATTGGTGCCGTCTGTGTAGAAGCTAGAGGGACAAACGTCAGTCCACTCACCGTTCACACACACAATGGAAGGCTCCACAGTCAGGATCTCTGTGCACGATCGCTTTAATATCTGCAGGATGTGGAAAAAAAACCCCAAAACAATTTAGAATGCATTCGCTGTTGCTCGGACATGGCAGGAATAAATACATCAGTCGCTGACGGTTATTGGCTCTGTCAAGTTTAGAAAACAGATCAGGGAGCAACACCTGAGAAACGTCCCGCTCCTGATTGGCTCCGGGCGGGAAAAGGAGAACGGGAGGTAAAACAGCAGCTGTGTCAGCCTTTATGGGGAAATTATGCAAGACTATTACTGTTCCTCAGTTCTATTAAAAACCTCTCAGGGATCTTGCATTATCATATAAAGAGGCCTGTGTGAGCGCACTGTCATGGAGCTGCACTTCCCACTACGATTCAATAAATCAACAAAGGGAAAACTATGCAAATCCCAGCACAGGGCGGGTAAGAAGAAGCATATTAATGGCAGTGGAGGACATTCGAGCCTTTCATTTGATGTTGGACAGAAGCTTAATCTGAGAAGTGGAAGATGGAAGTGTTTACAGCAGCCTTGTTAGGGATGATGGTTTGATACGGGGTTGTATGACAGCTGGGAGGAAATGGATCTGCTGCTCTTCCTCTGCGCCTCTATTTTCCCACTCTAATTACTTCCTTGGCAGTGAACAAGAGGGGAAAAACGGGGGAATGTAGGAAAATAAAACAGTTTGCCTGCTTAGGCTTCAAACTGTGAAATGATAAAAGTTTTCCCCTTCAAAAAGTTTTGGTGCTAAACAATAAAAATATGACTTATTAAGCGTTTAGATAAAGGATTAGCGGACGTGATTGGGAGCACTTTGGGGATGAATGTGGCAATTAGAAGTTTCAGTTTGATTTCATTTCTTCACGATCTGAAGGCAAATATTATTTATGGAGTGTAAAGGAGAGAAGCCAGACGTCCAGATATCCAAACTCGCTCAGATACCTCAGCCAGCATTGTGACTAAAGGCTTTAGATGCGTAGAAAAATAAATGGAGGGGAAAAGTTACGGTTATAAATCCACAATTTTTGGCACGGCCGTTGAAAATCACTTCAACTTTTACCAATTTTGTATAATCAAGCCTTCACGATTATTATTTAACTTTGAAAATAGCTCCGCTCACGGTGCATATGCTGCGTTTGTTCTAATTTCTTCTTTTTGTTGACTTTTCTTCAGGGGTCCCATGTTTGGACAGTTATTCCCTCTGGTTTTGGATGCTATGCAAGAAAATCTTACTTTTTTTACTTGGAGACAGTTGTTATGATTAGTAACCTTGGCAACAACGAAGGGATGAACCTAACATTTCTTTAGTAATTGATTAATCTATCAATTATTCCAAAGATTAATTGATTAATCTTGAGTTCTAGTAGAACATATTTTTATTTTATTGACTGAATTGCAAAATGCTGATTTTTTTGTACGATTTTGGCTAAATCACAGCTCTAAATATGTTGTTGCTCCAGCAAATAGCCTTTTGTTTTAGTCTGTATACTCCAGTTAACGAATAATCGATTGCTAAATTAGTTGACGATTATTTCAATAATCGATTTATCTCAATTAACTTGATTAATCATTTCCACCCTAAACAAGGTGCTATTTTTAAAGCTGGGAGCAGCTGGTTAGCATCTCAAAAACTCAAATAATACCTGACCTACGATCCCAAATCCCAGATGAGTTGAAATTAGGAGTCATGGATTCAGGATCACATCACCTACTCCGTCTCTCTATTCAGCTTTCTAACCATACAGCCAGACAGAGATTTAGAGAGGAGTGGCAAAAGCAAATGAGATGGATTAGCAGAACTTCATGACATCTGATTACGTCATCCAGGACATGTGACCTCTGCCAGTGATATTGAGCTGTCAGAGTGACATTTATTTTCCCTTTGGTATAAATAAAGTACTTTTGAATTGAACTGAATCGTCCTGTCGTTTCAAAGACTTAATAAAATCATGCATCCTAACAAGATTCCCAGGCCCACAGCATCACAGATCCTCCACCATACTTCACAGCGTACATTAGGTGCTTTTCACTTAGTCATTCTTTGTTTCTTGTGAGAACCACGTGGAGTCCACATTTAACATATTTCACATGTTTACGTTTGTGATGGTTGAACAGAAAAGCATTTTCCTGTCATGCTTTTCAAGAAGCTGTTTGTACGGAGACAACATCTAATGGTTGCTATGGAGGCTGACGCTTAAGATTCCTCCAAACTATGAACTTGAAACCTTACCTAGCCCAATTTGTCACAATTCACACAGATTTAAAAGGATCTATAACTAGATGACACTGGTAAAATACTAAAAGTCAGTTTATAGAAGACTTTGATTAAAAAAAAAAAAAAATCTTAATGTGAGTTTTTGTATCTCTGACTGAAATCAAAGTGTTGATCTCCAAAGTTTCCATGTGACAAAAAGTCACTCACTGCAATGTAAGATGTGTCTTTTGAATTTCTTTCAGTCTTTACCAAAAACCAAAGGTGGCACGCTATAGAAAGAAAAAATCTAAATCTCAGTAGGTTGCAGAAATTCTCATTTTGCTCAGACAAAAAATTCACTGCAAAAACACTAAGTCATTATCACTATTTCTGGCCTAGTTTCTATTGCAAATATCTTAGTACACTTGAAATAAGACAAAACTAACTTGGAAGTAACTTTTATGCAAGATATTTGCAGCTTGATTTAAGTCAATGATTCTTTAATATTGATGAAAAGTTCTAGTTCCATTTACAGATTATTGAAAGACATTTTTCCCATATTATCGACTAAAAACAAGCTCCTATTTCTTGCTGAAAAGTTACTTATAGGTTTGTTTTGTCTTATTTCAAGTCCACTAAGATATTTGCAGTAGAATCTAGACCAAAAACTCTTGATAAGACTTTGTGTTTTTGGAGCGCTGCAGCTCAGATTACCAAGGTCGCATGGAGTGCAAGAAAACATAAACAGCCTCTCAGAGCCTTAAAACCAAACTTTCTGATCTCTTTCTGTGAGTTTTGTCAAGCAGGCCGCAGAGGCGATGGGGATCCTGCAGCGAAAGGCTGCGCAGATGATCCCAAATCCTCCCAATCCAACAGAGAAGCGACGAGGCCAACAACCAAGGAATCCAGGATTACTAATCAGAGAGGAATGCTGCTTGTTTCGTTTGGATTCTGGAAGCGTCGCTAATCTCTGCTTCTTCAGAGGGGATGGGACGGGGGGCGGGACTTTTTCACAGTCGCTCTGAAAAAGGCTTCAAAGCTGTTCAGGAAAGGATGGCAGTGCAATGAAGAAAATGTTTACGCCGTCTGGTCAAACTTTGCCCCAAATATCCTCCCTGATATTAATGGTAATTATTACAAACTATAATTGCAGCAATTTCACAGTTTTCTGTATGTACATCTGCATGTTTTGCATCCAGTGAAGTTTGAATGCATAAACTAAATTCAGTACAGAACATCTGAAAAGAGTTTTTTTTTTTTTTTTAGCTTACTGATTTGCACATTGCAAAAACAGAAAAGTCTGTTTTCTGGGGCAAATATCTTAGTACAGTTAAAATAAGACAAAACTAACTTACAAATAACCTTTTATTAAGATGTAGGAGATTTATAGTGCTTCAAGTCAATAACTCTAACATTGCTGAGAAAGTACTAGTTCAGACAGATTTCCCATTTTAAAAGTGGAACAAGCACTTTTTCATCAATATTAAGGAATTATTGACGTAAAACAAGCTCCCACATCTTGCTGAAGAGCTACTTATAAGTTGGTTTTGTCTTATTTCACATGTACTAAGACATTTGCACAAGAAACTAGACCAAAAATACATTGTAAGATTTTGTATTTTTGCAGTGCATGGATTTTATTAAAAATATACCAAAATGTCAGTCTGTAAAGCCACTAAAATGCACCATTCGGCGCAGAAGATCTCCAACTGTCATTCGTCTTGCACCTCATGAAAGACAAAGATTCAAAAGTTTGGTTTTAGAGCCCCAGTCCCTTTGAAAGCAGCACCATAAATCACAGTTTGCTGCTTTCCTGCATCATGCATCAGAAACAAGTCCCACCCTTTGGCTCTGCGTCCCTCCAGCTACATGTCTGACAGCTCAGTGTGGCTCTGGCCTCCTCCTAAACACTACTGGCCTTGTCTGCAGATGTAAAGCCCCACTCTGGCCAAAGTGCTCTACAGGGCAGAGGGTTCTAACAAAGCTCCATTTTGGCTGACAGTACTCAGTCTGAACGCTGCTGCAAATGGAAAGTAACACTAATTGGCTGGCACAGAGCAAGGAGGCTGCTTGCTAACACTGTAAGGGACTCTCACTCTGACAGCTATTCACTAATTGAGTTTTTATGTAACCCCGGCTCATATTTTTCCACAAACCCTAATCCGGATGTAAAGCAAAAATGCATTTTTCATGCAGCTTATCTAAATGTTTGAAGAAGTGCGGCGGAGACGGAGCTAGCTCGATTCTCTTCATATAGAAAAAGCTAAGAAACGGAGAGCAGCCAAACTTACAGAGTTGACAATGCCTTTGAGAGCGTGGAAGCCATCTTTGACAGGAAACACGTTGTCTTTGGAGTCCGCAATATCAGCAAGCTGTTGGAATCATGGAAAAGAGGAGTAAACAAGGAGCGCTGCTGATCTAACACTGCTCTCTGCCTTTTTCTGTTTTCCTTTTTATGACTGAACGCCGTCTTTCCTCTCGAATCGCGGGCAGGAGGAGACGGAGCAGATGGCAGGTCTGTGGCAAACACTTTGCTCAACTATAAAAAAAAATGATTGCAGCACAAACTGGGAGCAATACTGCTTTTGTTTTGTTGTTTTTTTTTACTTAATAAGTGCTCGTGGCAGGATGGTTACCAATGGTTACAAGGGATGGGCCACCATGTTGGAAGAGAAATTGTGAAACTCCAGACATCAGTGACAGTCGGACTACAGCTCAGATGGCCCAGTGACACTTAAAGATACAGTGCGAGAAAAATACTGGACTGAAATTATGGTTGATGGAGATAAATATCACGATAAAAACAAGAGTGAAGAGAAGCAACGGAGCATCTGTGTTACAAATCAAGATAAATTCAATAAAAATAGTCATTTTTTCCAATTTAACATGATTTAAACTAAATCCCGCTGTGTGTCAAATCATGACACATTCTGGCTTGTTTTTATTCGTTTGCAGGAGAAACGTCTAATAAACTGAGAACAGCCATTTTGTTTTCCTCTGTGTGTACCAATTATCGTGTGTTGATCAATAATTAAAAACAATAACTTTAAAATCAGCAGCTAGCATAAAACAATGAAGTGTAAACTGTATAACCATATAAATATAAATATTCACAAAGTGTAAATCAGGAGTGTCCAAAGTGTGGTCCGGGGGCCATTTATGGCCTTAGGAATAGTTCTGTGTGGCCCAAATTGACATCTTCTTGAATAGTAAAGTGATGACTTCAGCATCACCTGAAGTACCAAGAAACCCAAAAATAGTTTGAACTCCACTGACTTCGAAAAATCAAAGCAGGGACTGAACTGCTCTGCAGTGGTCATTGATTCTTTAAAGTAAAGTTTCAAAAAAATCTTTACCTCATTTTAAGAAAATGTTTTAAACAATGGGATGGATTCTTTTCATTAGGTGCAAAAGAAAGGATTTTTCTGCTATAAGCCATGTTTTCCTTTTTGGCTTTCATTTTAATTTCATGTTAAGTGGAGCCTCAAACACAACCACTCATTAATCTTAGCTTAATACAGAAGGGGAGAAATTTCTCCTTGCTGTTGTGGAGAATATACCAAAACATTTCATGACCTTCCAGTTAGGAAACCGCACATCTTTCTTTGTGTAAACCAAACATCTGAGAAACTTCTTTAAACCTACTGTAATTTGTTATTTTCTAATGAGTTTTATTATAATATTTTTTGTTTATTTTATTAATAAATAGGTAAAAAGAGACGAGAAAAAAAAAACTAAGTAATGGCGTCTCAGCGCATTCATCTCCTCTATTTTGGCCCACAATGCAAAAAGTTTGGACACAAGTGCGAACGGTTTACTGTGACTAGAAAACTTCCTATTACTGTCTACCCAAAGTGGAAATTGTTGCATTTTTTTAATATATTTATTTTTAATAATATAAATTAGTTAAGATGAGAAACTCCTTCACAAATACCTCCGCTGCTGAGGTTGATTCTACCAGCTGTTCAGTCAGTTTATAGAAACTTTATGTAGTTTCTATAAAATTATTCATGAAACCGTATTTTTGTTTATCTCAGGTTATATTTCACATATATGCCATTATTTTAATTTTTAATTTAAAAACATGCTTCACCCTAATTTGACAATATTTAAATCAGACAATAGCGTCTTATTCACCAGAACTGAGTCAACGTTTTAAATCCCTTCCCCACGTCTTAACAGTTTTAAATGCAGAAGTATTTAACGAGGCTTTTCTCACAGGTAGAACCTGTTCAGATGTTTACCTTCCACAGTGTTCTCACAACCTGCCAAAGTCTCTTATACAAAAACGGTAATCGTTCTGCACACACTCAGCAACAAGCTCGTCGGGCGTTTTGTTGCTGCAGATTAGGACTAAAGCTCGCTTACCTGCTGCTCATCAAAGTCCAAGACACCAACGCAGTAAACACGAGCGCCGTATTTCCTGGCTTCATCAGCCTGCAGCTCAGGCAACGACGCGCAACAGGTCGGACGTGGAGATAAAGAGACAAAGAGGGAAACTTCATGAATAAAAAAAAAAAAAAACAATACCTGAGGGATTTCAGAATTTAAAAAATGATGGAGAAAAGATGGCTTCTAGATAGGAAATATGTCTAAATAAAATGAAGACAAAAAGATTTAATGTGTGAGTTTGGTGAGTCAGAAAAGCAAAGTTCACCTGCTGTTTGGTGAGCTCATGGATATACACCTCCAGTTTCCCGTCTGTCAGAGCCAGGATGATGCTGGAGGACTTTGTGGACTGCTGCTGGATCTGAGTGTTAGCCTTCAGGAGTAAATGCAGGACGTTTCTGCTTACCGTTTCAAATAACCTCACAACACTAACAAATCACATCTTTACATATTGCGACTCCAGCTTCCATGTTCAAAACAGCAATAGGTAGAAGCACAAACTTATATATTCATACCTACTGATTTACACTATTTACGATTTGAAACGATATTTAGTTTTCTTTTTGCAACATCATGAATCCAGGATTACACAGCTGCTCTTAAGCCTAAAATATGCATTTTATATATTCTGCGTTTGGGCTGAAATGTCGCCATGCAGCAAGAAGGTTACAATTATATGACAAATATTATCAAGAATAATCTATAAAAGGCGCCACATTCTCTATAAAATTGTCATTAGTACTCTTATGAATATACTTCAACTGAACCTTACTTATCCTGGAGAAATATTAACAAAGGCAACAGATTTTAAGTGGGATTAAAACAAAGAAACAAACTACAATGTGTGAATGGTAACAATGTGGGGAATAATACAGAACTATTACTTATCCTATAAAGTGCAGCTAGATGTACTTATTAATGCACTTGTTTGAAGCAAATCCCTAAAAACAATTAAAAACTCTGACTTTGCAGAGGAAACTGACCCATATATTCAAGACAAGTTTTGTTTTCTTGAGGAAGATGCATTAGGAGGGAATTATTAAAACCAAAAATCCTCCAAGTCCGCAGGATTTCTTTACATTAAGTTACATATTAACAGACTTTATTTGAAGATGGACAGACGTAGCAGGCCAAGATAGGATCCGCTTGTCTTTGCTGCTTTTGTGTCCATCATTTTCATGCTTTTCATTTGTTCATATAAGTTTAGTTTGCTGCGGTAGTGAATAACTGGATGCAAATGAACGCTTTGCTATGTTTTTTTTGTTTACAACAGTAAATAATTACAGGGTTCTTTCTGTTTCTGGCAATGTTCAGAGCAGTTGTGCACTGTGTAGGATGAGAGGAGAGCAGGAGGAGAGAGAGAGTAGAGAGCAGAGGAGGCTTTTTTTTTTTAAACTAGATGTTGGACAAATAGAGAAACAGCTGAAAAATAACAGAAGAAAATAACATTCAAACTACAGCGAAGGTAAGGTCTAAAAAGTAGCAGAGCCTGTGATAAAATTAGTTAACAGCCCTAGTTTTTCATGTCATATGATGAATTTTTCAATCTTTTTATTTCTGACAATTAAATGCACATTGTTTGTAAAGTTCTGACAAACTTCTTTTTCAGTTTCAGTCCACCTCTTAAATTATTTCCTTCTTTTTCTTTATTCTTTAAATAAAATATTGTTTGCCATGAATATTTACTTAGGTATTTTAAACAGTTTTAAATAGAAGAAAATAAAACTCACCTCTTTTATTCCCTCGTGCATGTACGTTTCGCCTGCTGGTATCACACTGTGCAAGCGACTCAGGCCTTTTTCAATTTCATACCTGGATGGACAAATGCAATGAATGCTTCACCCGTGGGAATAGATTTCATCCAAATCTTAGTTGTCCCTGTGTCTGTTCTATTAAGAAAAACTGAATTTTATTGCTTTTGCTTTAATGATTTGCTCAGACCCTTAAAAACAGCAATGAGGTGTGGCGTAAAGATGAAGTCACTGTAACAGTGAGAAACGCACCGGCTATAAAAACAAGCACACTGAGAACTATTCTGGGTAGAAACAGGAAAAGAAAGGAGTTAAAGTTAATTCTTGAGAAATTCTGAGGCATAAATAGTTGCAGTTAAAGAAAACCCCAGAACTATTACAAAGGAAACTTCTAAGCTTATTATTTAAATTTAAAACATGAGAAGACGACATGCCACATCAAGACAAAAATCAAAGAAACAAGTTCAGATTTTCAGGTAATACAGCTTTCTTCTATTATGCATGTTAATTTTATTGTCAGCGGAAGAAGAGCTGCATATTGCTGGTTTAATCAAAGCCTGCAAGAGCAAAACATTTAGCAATTATGTAGGAATTTGATAACATGAAACCTACTAGTTCAAAAAGAAACTGAACTCAAATAAAACAACATAAAGCGATTTGATCCTTGGCTCTGTAACACAGACTTGCAGGAATTGGACCCACAAAGAATTTTCTTGGAGAAGTAGTTTGATTTGTGTTTTACATTTCTTACGTTTACATTAATAATATCTTCAAAACAGGCCAGAATCATGACACTACCAACACCGTGCTAACTGGGCTGAGTGTCCAGCTGTGATGTAGAAATGTTCTTTCTCCTAAAATAAAGCTTCATTTTGATTTAAAACAAAAAAAAGTATTTAGTTTGAAAACACACCAATAGTCATTTCTGATTTTATTGAGAATAGAATTCTAATTGCGATTCAAATAAAAATATTTTTGAGGGGTTTTGAAACAATTTATTTCCTGTTTCTAAAAGTTTAAAACTGCTAAAAATGTTCTGGTGTTGCAACATTTAATGACTTGCATGAATCAAGTCTTTCAGGAAATAACAGGCATGTTGCATCTGACAGATTTCCAAAGAAATTATGCAAAAATATGTCATAAATACAAAATACTGGCAGCCTTTAAAAGTTCTAAAAAATGCATTTTGATTTAAGAATAAAGCTGAATAAGTTACTAGTGGTAACGCCACTGGATGAGACTCTAAATTAAAAAAAGATACAGCTCTGATATTATATAAATAGCTAATAAAGATTTTAACTGTACTTTATATCTGTTTTTCCAAAATGAATTAGAACAGTGTAAAATCTTTTTATGAAATTAACATTTGAGTTCATTGTTACCTGTCTCCAGTCAGAGGCAGCAGAACTTCAGCTCTGGACGAAAAAGTTACGAATGAGACTCTCATTCGTGGACTGAGGAGAAAAAAACACAAGAAATTCAGTCAAAACCAAGGAACTGATTTACTTTGTTAAAAGATACCAAACATGAGGATTCAGACGGAGAGTCAAACTTTTGACATCACTTAAAGGTCATAACTGCATTCATCACAGCTGAACATCTACAGACGGGCGATTTATGTCCAGGTTTTAAGTTCAGATATTAAGATGCATAAATAATGATGCAAACAGAAGGAGCTCTTTTAATGTCAGCTAATTTTAGTGCATGACTTGAAGCAGCTTCAGAGCCACTGAGGAAGTGATTAATCAGACAAAAAACATGTTGTGCTGACGATGAGTCACACTCAAACATCCTGCTGGACAAACACTATTAATACACCGAGTACCTGTCACTTTACAGGGTGACGTAGCTGACCAGAACCACCTCCCACCCCCCACCCGGCACCGACCACCGCCGTTTACATTCAGTCACATTAAAGAAGCGAAGACGTTCACAGATTTTCTGCTTCACAAGCAGGTGGTTCCTGTGTAAACACACAGCTTCACTTTCAGAAAATCCATACAAACAATATTAACATTAATCTCACTGCTTTGGTTAAAGAAATGCCTGTTTTAGTCAAATTATACAGATTTATAATGACAAATATGCCTAAAAAAGGGAAAAGAAACCTCAGATTTTACATATCTGAGAGTTAAAATTGAAGAAACATTTTCTTGACCAACAAAATGGAAAACATTGCACCCAAAAACTTCACTTTATTTTCTAAGGCAAACGTCTTAGATTCTTTTCAGAACCTTTAATAATTTATTGTTTATTTTATTTCTTAAAAAACAGCATGATATTGAAATGTAACGCTAAATCCTTTAATTATTTTTTTTAATACAGAAAATTATTTTACAGAGTACAGTTCATGTTACAGTTCATTACATAAAATAGAAAAGATAAACAGAAAATAAAGTATATTAATGTATAAACAAAATACTTTAATTTAACATTTAAATAGCATGTTTAAATGCGTAAAAAAAAAAACTGTTCAAAATAAAGAAAATTTTATTTATTTGTGCAAAAAAAATTCTTACAAATTTGTCTAAAATTTTTTTGTGATTCTTTTTGTTAAAATAAAAATTATTTTGCACTATACAAAAAAACGATATGGCCCCAGCAGTGATTTCAACTTTCCACGGATCAAAACATTTGGAAACCACTTAGGGAAAACACAACTGAACTAATCTGTACTGGTTACTAATTCTCTAAAGCAAGGTTTTGAACTGGTCCAGTCTTTATTAAAAAATATAATTCTTGGCTTAAAAAAATAATTTAAATCTCGTCTCAGGAACTACATCCGTGTTCCAACACCTACAGACGGTGTTTTCAGCTTTTTGTTTATTCTGCAAACACAATGAGCAGAATTAAAAATCACATTTCTACATGAAAAGATAATTTCTTATTCTAATTAGTTTCTTACTGACAGGAAGTATTATTTCCTGTCAGCACCACATTGCATCTAAAAATGACTATATGACGGAAATATTGCATAATGTGAGAAATTAATATGCTACAATATAGTCACAAATTTTTCTTGTGAAGAATATAAAAATAGGAACTGCACAGGTTCCCCAAACCTAGAACTAGTGATGCAAAGAACGAAATGAAGCAATAAGTAGTTTGCTAAGTGTCCTCAGTAACTTCCCACTTCTGCTACAGACACTCGGCACACGCGGATGGCCTCCCACAGAGCGAGTTAAAACTTCGGATAATTAAGTAACACAAGTGTTTCCTTCAGAGATGCGAAGCCTTTCGGAGCATAAGGAGAGGTGCTGATATTTCTCAACCGCATGACACATGGCCCAGTCGCCATCCTCCCCCACAAACACGCCGCACAATCTTTAGACCAGATCCGGCAAAGGAGGAGCGGGAATATATGCGGACTTAAAAAAAAAAAAAAAAAAAAAAAGAACGAGCCATCTCTAAGGTCACGGCTGGAGAGCGTGGGCGAGGTCGTGATGCAGAACGACCACTGAGAAATTTTCTGTTAAGAAAGACTTGGGATGAAGAGGCACTGAAGCCAAAGCCAGGGATAAATCTGAGGATGAGGAGGAGAGGAGGGGGGGTGATGAAGTAGTCCAGTTTGCTCCACATGGCAGAACAGAAGTGCTCTTGGTGAGCGAGCATTGTTTAGCAGATTGTCCCCGTCGCCTTCCAGTGTTCTTTTGCTTTACTGTACATTGTCTGCCTGTCAGCCGTTCTGTGGTGGAAGCAGGGGATAAGTGTGGAGCCGGACCCCCCCGGTGCAAATGGCCATTCTCACAGCCCAGAAGACTGCTCCTCTCTGCCACCCACTCCCACCTGGTGCCTTTGCTATTTTCTTCAACCAACCACTTCATTCTGGCTGTGGCGCTACCGTCTGTACTGTGCTGGCAGGCGCCGTTTGACTCAAACATTAAGCAAGCTGAGCGCCTCGAGTCCGTTTTAATGCTTTTGTCTTTTATTAATTAGGACTAGAAAAGATACTTTGGAAAACAGGTGGGAAGTCCTTTAAATCTGTGCGGGAGACGGCAAATAATGATGTCATTCATCCAGTAAAACCACTTATCTCAGAAATCTGTTAAAGTACTCAACTTGGATACTTTTTTATTCTCTAGAAAAAGGCACATTTCTCCGTGCGTTATCTTATTTCTATCAGTTTTCTTATTCAAATAATTGAATCCAGTTCCTAACACATTAAAATTGCATTTTGTATTCAAATACATGCATTCAATACTTGCCTCACGAACCGGTCCGTAAGATTCTTCACAAAGGAGTAGATCTCTAACCAGTTTCTGGCGACGCTTCCAGACCTGAAGGGAAAAAACAAGCAACCATGAACACAGAGCAAATAAAAGCCTGCAGACTGAGGGCTGGGAACCAAAATACTGTACATGGTTGCACAACAACCACAGTTGGATATTAAAACCAGCCACATGCTGGATAATTGTACTAGTGAGTCTGTAGCAAAATGTTCATGAGCGGGAGTTTCTGTTTGTATAGATTTATTTTTCTGCTCCAGTTCTTGAAATGTAGGCAAAAAAAATTCCAAAATTCATTCATCTCTTTTACGTAAGAGAACTTGTTTAGTTTGTAGAATTCAAGAAATTTTCAGATTTCATTGATTTTCACTGGAATTTATGCGAATAAACCTGGAATTTCAGATAATAACGTTTTAAAATGATCACAATTTTAAGCTGGTTTAGCATGAAGTTCAGGAAAACCACCAGATTTCATAAAACTAAACCCGAGTAAAAATTTGTGGGTTCTCCATAGTTAATTAAATGTTGGAAATATTAAAAGTGAAACAGCTTATGCCTGGATTTTATCCACAATATTTGATTATTTACATCTTTCTTGTCTCTCTTGTGGTTAAAGAACTCAATATAAAAAAAAAATTATAGAATCCCTTGTTCTTATTGGCCACACGGTTCCTAAGTTCGCACCTGATTGGCTGACAGCGCCCTACTGACGACTTCCCAGAAGCTGTGGACTTATTTAGATTTGGTGAAGTACAGCAGAGATGGTGCTTTTATCTGGAGTATTTTTTGTCTCTCCACATTCATCTAAATCAACCATAAAAAGAGACTATTCTATCCTTCGTAAACTTATAAAATGAGCAGAGTATCAATAACTTCTTCCTCGACCGTAATTAGACTCTAGAGAAAGAATCACTTCTGTTATCACTGAATTCAAAAAACCCTGAGAAATACAAAACTACGATGCACACATTTGGATGCCTAACGATGGAGTGTTGGTCTGACCACAGTGAGTAAAACGTGCCCTTGGCGTAACGACGGAGAGGTAATTAAATCAATAATTACAATTCCTTGTATGCACGGAGAACATAAAAGAGAAGAGTTTGACCATTAGGCAGCTCATCTTTCATGGCACCTCTTTCTCCTCCCCGCTCCGTAAAGACAAGGTCGCAAAGGGAAGGTGAAAGGAAACTAAGCCACACGTTGACAAAGCAGAGTCTCTGGTCTGCAATAAGCAGCTCAGTGTTGCAGCGATTGTTAAAAATCTGACTTTTAGATGTTCTGAAAGAACAAGTGGGAACTCTTACGGAAGGTCTAAAGAGTTGTCTGGTGGGAAAACATTCCATATACGACTGATTGAAAGAACGACTCAACAGTTCACATTGCAGCCTCTGTGTCAGAAACAGGTGGGAACTCTTCAAAACAAAGGTGGAAGTTGACCCGGAACAGACCAAACATGTCTTTTACCCTCACAATATTTCACAAGACAGTCACACCGTTCAGACTGCATTCAGATTCAGATACGGAGCATTTCTGTTGATGCACCACTCAATCAGAAGATCAAAGTCAGCCAAGTTTCAAATTGATCTGCTCTGATCAGTGATTCAAATAGTGAGTATATTGAACAAAAGCCACTATTTTTAATCTATAAATTCATCAACCAACTGCATGAACTTTCATAAAGATCAAAGTTCAACACTAGATCTTTTAGTTCCTTCAATTTTTTGTTGGAATAAAAGCCACTACTGAAGATCCTTGTTATTCAAGTGGGTTAGGAAATGCACATACCTGCATTTTCTTCTGAATATTTTATGGAAAAAAAAAAATGGGTGAATTTTCAGTGGATAACTTGAAGTTACGTTTAACAGAAAAATCTATGAATACTGAACCGTGAATAGGCGAGAGTCTGTTGTACGTCCATCAGATATTTTTCTCTTCATGTTTTGTTGCGTTTTATTTAAAAAAAAAAAAAAAGTCTTCAGGTTGCACCTCAAAGAAAACCAGAAACTGGTTTCAGTTAGGAGAAATCTGACCAGTGCATCTCTAGTTGTGCTATTTATTCCTGCACCAATAAGAAAAGTATGAAAGTTAACAGTGAATATAAGTGAAAAGTTCGTTGATTAGTTTAACTAAGTACCAAAGAAAATGCACACCACACTGAAAAGAAGATTTGTTGGTCCTCCGAACAGAAAAAAACAATGAAGAAGAGTTTAAGAATAAAGAGTAAAACAATGTTTCTGCAGAAACTGACTTTTAAGGATGGACTGTTTGATGTTTTGTTCTTTGTTCTGGCATTAGGATGTCAAACAGATTTCAAATAATGTGGGGTACAAAAACTGGATATATATAAAATCCAGGATTATCTGAAATCAGAACACATTTTCTTCTTTATTAACTTGAGAAACATTTGCATAATGTTAGAAAGTTAAAAAGGCATCAGTTCTCTGTGCAGAAACGCAGGACATACATGAGGGATTACATCCCATCATGGAAGAAGCCCTTTTATCTGCACCAATAAAATATACTGACAAAAACTCAGAACAACGGTCAGCTATCTTGGCCATCATCCGGTGTTTTTTTGGTTATTTAGATGAGCGCATGGAAGTTTAGAAGTGGGTCAGGGGAGCAGCAGCGTTTAACTCCACAGTCTTCTCTGATGGCACGCCCCGAAGCCGGAGGACGACGGGATTAAAAACAGTTTCTGCCATGACTGCAACCTTCCACTTACAAGACGCTGCTGCACAGTTCTGCTGAGCTGACTGAATCTGCCTGGGAAGTCTCTGAAGCAGCGCTCCGAGTGCATGAAACACACAGGAAGTAGTGCTGTGCCAAATTCTGAGGAATGGTGACACCACCGCTTGCATGATTCACACAGAAGCCCTTAAAAGGCCTGCTCTGCTTTTACAATATATGCACACCTGAATGTTACCAGATAGTACTACAAAATACATGAGATTGCAGCTGGTTTTTTATCTGACAATAAGACACTGCGACAATTTAGTTGTATTTAAGACATCAACACTTTGCTAGACTGAAGAAAGTTTTTATATTTTTTGTTTTTAGGAACTTATCAGGAGACAGATTTGTAATGTTCAGACATCAGAAGCAACTTTAAGGCCAAAGTTCAAAAGCAGGAAAGAGAGGAGTGGCTCCTGCAACCCCTGGCTGCAAGAACTACAACCTCCTGAGTTTTATTTTGTGGCACAAATAATTACATTCGATTTTCTTTGCAAGTTAGCGTGTGGATCTTTGAAAGCTAACTACTATTAGCAACACAAAGTGATGACAATGCATGGATGGTGTCGGCAGTTTATAGGATTTTGTGTGCAATTCCAAATCATCTTAAGTGTAAATACAGACTTTATCTTCCAGCTATTTGAACATTTTAGACATGCAGCAGCCTCACTGGATACAGCTGTTGGTAATAAACCTTCAATTTTAACAGTGTATCATGACTAAAAGCAGACAAATGCAAACTTCTGCACAGAAAAGCTACACAACATTAGCAATCCGAATAACACACCCTTAATGGCCTCTTCCTGTGGGAGTTTATTTGACCCAAACGAGTTAAAGGAAACAGACCTGATTTAAAATTTATGTTCATTTTGAAAAATTGACTCAAATAACTTGACGGATACTGAGAAAAATACGACCACATATTTATGAGAGATGACCATGCAGATGAAACACAACATGGTTTGGTGTTGGTTAAGTTCCTTGAGGGAAAACCAAGTGAGCAGGTTTAGAAGGAGGTCACAATAAGGCCTGTGTGGTTTCATCAGGTTTTCTTCCACACATTGCAAGAAACCACAATGCATACAAGAACCTGAATGCATTGGATTGATCCTGAATCTGTTATTTACAATGAGATATTCATCATTTTCCCAGGTACTGTAGAACAGTTTCAAGACAATTTGCTAAACATCTTGGGAGGCGTCTGCAGACGGATTTTGGGTTTCCAACGTCCCGCAACCGATCACAACAAAGTCCGCAAAGTAACATGCTCTGCATGCAACAGCTGTGGAAATCAGACATTTATATCAAATGTGGAGCAATCAAGGGCTTCGATTGTTTTTCTCTTCCACAAAAGCAAGTATAGGAAAAAAGTCAGCAAAAAACATCCCAAGATTGTTGTTGCAATCAGGTTAAGACATCGAGCGTTCAGCGTGACTGCAACTAACATCTGGATGCCTCCAAGTGGAACCTCTGCTGTGAGCTTTGAGGAAAGCAGGTTGAATATCTTATCTAATGACAGAAAATAGTTTTACACATTAAAATGTCAGACTCTCTCAGATCGTTCACACAGGGAACAACTGTGGTTGAGCAGTAGAGGGTTCGACTCCAGCTTCACACATCACTGTGTTCCTGGGCAAGGCACTTAACTCCAGGTTAATTATTTAGTTTTTAACTTTTATTTTTTTTTACATTTTTACCTAAATCACTTATGGTTCCCTTTTACACACATGGTGCAACACAAAATAACCGTCGACTTACATGTCATGGTCAGGAAAGCGTGTAGAAATACTGTAACTGCACAACTTCATCATTTCTTTTTCACAATTTTAACCAAATTACTTAAATAATGAAAAAAAAAGTCATTTGAGTTTGTCCCAGAAGCTCCCATCTCCAACTCCCTTCTGATGAACTCAAATGCAGCAATTTAGAAAAAAAGAAAAAAAACTTTTCATAACTTTATTTTCTGGGTTAATTTGTTGTCGTTTTAATTATTACTCCAAACTGCCAAAAGTATCCTTAAAACGTACCTGTCTAAAACAAAGTAGAGGTCGTAAGCTCCGTGACAGGAGGCTTCCTCCGCCCAGCCAGTTGCCGCGAGCCCCAGGAAGGTCACCGCCAGAGCGGCTGCAGCCCACAGCCTCCTTCCCTGGAGGTTCTCCTCCGCGGTGGGACACCGAGACAACCTTTTCGACATTTTCCACACACAAACCCCGCAGTTATTCTTCGGAGAAAGCCGAACAATGCAGTTTCATCCAGCAGAGAGTAACAAACAGCAGCTGTTACTTTGTTAAAAACTTCCACTAAACAACAATGTTCAGTGATTGAGCTGCAACATAAAGGAAACTACCGGAGCTACGTAACCAGCTGTAGTGTCTACATCTTCCTGACGCATTCTTCACTCACATCCTCAATAAAACCAAACCCCGCACCCGAATAACCGCAGAACCTCCATAACGTCAAGTTTTCACAAGTTTATCCCACTGAACTTCAGAGCCCGGAGAAAAAGTTAGGCTGCTTTCAAGGACCAATAGAAAGCTCGTAATTGTAAACTGCGTTACTAGTTAGTGAGAAACAGTTATTGTTGTTTCAAAATGACTCGTGGCTTTTCTTATCTTAGGGAGGAAGAAGGCACGTATTGAATAAACTTCAGTTTTAGTAGTTAGAACAAGTCAAAATAGTCAACTAACTCTTACAATAATCCGTTTTGGAAAATATATCCGAGGTAAACCGCAAGAGATTATCTCATAAAAAGTTTTGATAAACATTTACAACAATAATGTCATAACATAGATAGAATAAGTATATTATTTTTGTTTATCATGTCTTACATATAACTTAATCCAAAAATAACGTTTCTCAAAGAGTTATAAAAAAGGATTTTTGGCAGGAAAAATGTTATATTACAATAACGGTGAAGCCTGCTTGCTAGCTATGCAGCAGAAAAAAAGTTATTTACACCTTCCTAAGCCAAAAGAGATCATAGCTACATTAGCTTGTTGAGTGTAAGTCATCTTTCCATAACTTAAATTTTGCATTTCATCTGGAAACCAAGGCCTAAGAGTCACGAGGTCTTACATGAAGTTTCCAGTCAGACATTTGTCGAATATTTTTAACTTTAAACCTTGTGAGTTTAACTTGCCTGATTTCAAATCTAAAACCAAAAGGTTGAATTTATCGCAACATAAACACTTTAAAATCTCTGCTCTGCTCCATTCTTACAAATTTCATACATCATTCTGCTCATTAAATGAGTCACAGCGCCAACACACCTAAAACAGGAAGTACTTTATGACTACAAACCACTTGCTGAGTGTCGCCCTTTTTTCAGCCTGATTTTTATGATATATAAACAGGTCTTTAAACGCCTCACCATGATTATTTGAAAGGAAAACAGTGAAAGTACTAGGGTTTGTCGATCCTTGTCGAACTTCGCTACGGTTCACATATTTCCAAATGCCCTCAAAGGCCTCATGAGCCTCTGCACTAGTGCGCATGTCCAGTGAAACCAGCTGTTTTGCAGAGTGCTCAGTGAACTTTACCCGCCCAGCAACATCTGGATCAACTTCACAGTCAGGCAAAATTATAAGAAAGCATTATGAAAATACTAAGAATTTCAGTAATTTTAAAATGAAAAATGCATAAATATTTTGCTGCCTTCTTTTGTTTAAATTACTTTATACATTTATATTAGAGTAAAAAGAAACCGTTGAAAAGTTTTACCAGTACCTGAGAAAAAGAGAGAGAAAATAAGAAACATCAACTTAATCTGTGTTGAACCTAAAACTGCCTGTTTTTGATTAGTGTTTGGCTCAAGAAACAACCAAATCTCCAGCTCACTATGTAATTGGTTTTCAGGGTTTTTTTTTCTTTTTTCTTTTCCATTTCCCATTTTTCAAGCCATTTTTTTTTTTTTTTACTGGATTTCAATTTACACAATCCACAAAACATGAGAATTTGTATCTTCTGTTTTTCTCACAATATGTCACGATTCCTGACCTCATCCCCCTGATGTCATCAGGGCACAAGGCTTGGTGCAGATATAAGAAATATGTAGAAATGTTGATCTCAGCTTGACTTGTGCAGCATCAATGACACTGTTTATTGCAAACGGTGTTAAGACGTGGCAGATAAGTACTGTATTCCAGTTGCTGAGGAAGCAGTCACTGTAATGAAAGCACAAAGGTCGGCTGAAGAGATGAAGGCAGGAAGGGAATGCAGATGTCAACTCTGCCATGTCTGTTTAGACAATGTGTTTCTGGTTTTTTTAATACAGAAACACATTGTGCATCTTAACTTTTTTCTCAACTCAAAAAAAATGTTGTTCATCTGATGCACAGATCTTTGAATCGTGCTAAGAAGAACAGTGACTCAACAAAAACAAACAGTCATGGCTGAAAACTTCCATCTTTTATAATATTTACAGTCTACTTTACCAAAACTTGCATGTTCTGGACCAAAAATAACAACTTCTGTCTTTTCTGCATTAAACTGAAGGAAATTCTGATGTGTCTGTTCATTGATCTTATAAAAACACTCATTCATCGACTGTAAGGAATTGTGAGCATGTTGATACATAATATAAATACGTAATGTAATTAGCATCATCAGCATTGAGAAACCCCATATTTTATTTGTTTTTACTCAGATTTACCACTAAAGTATCTATAAGCAGCTAAAAATACCCCCTGGTGAGACGGTGGTTTCACACACAACCATCTAATCAACTAAATAACAAGTTGTGCTACATTATGAAAAAATTAATCTATAACGGAAAGCTTGAAACCATCATCTTCTTGAATTAAAATGTTGGAAACTCTAATATTACAGCTGAAGAAAGAGCTGTCTGGATCAACAAAAACTTCAAGAGACAACAAGAGGTTTTGCTAAAGAGAAAACAAAACTACAGGATGTAAAAGAGTGTGCAGCAGTGATGAATAAAACAATTCACTGAACAACTCAGTATAAGAAATGTCAAATTAGTAATTTATTTTATTATTTTTCTTCTCTCTACCTATATCTGTAAACACTTTAGAAGTAATTAAAAGAAATTTTGGATTAGGCCAAAACCCTAATCCCTCAAAATATTAGTTTATAAATTAAAACATTACAGCATTTCTTTCTCTTCACTTCCACGCTGCTCCACATCTGTACACCACATACAGCTTTCTTGTTGACACCCATTGCATTTTGTATTTAGTATTTCCAGTTACATTGTAAATAATTCTTGTCTTGGGTCTTTTGTTTTCTGGAATACAATCAGAGCTTCATGTTGTAATAGTTCCGACTGAACAGATTTGACTGAATTACTAAAATAAGCTCAGTTTTGATTATATTTAAATTTGTTGACTTGAACTTGTACATTTCCCTTTATGGTCCACACACATTAAAGAGCTGCAGGTGCCTCCGTTATCACTCTGGATGCTTTAAATCTCCAAACCTGGACGATAATCCACAGTGGGAACTAAGCCCTAGAATGTGGCTCTGCACCCTGGAGCGGCATGCACAAAAACAAAAGCCCAGCTCCTCCCACAGAGCTCTCCACACGCCACCATCTAATCAAATGCAACGGAAAGAACATGTGGCAATGTAGCAATCCAAAGCCATAAAACCACCACAGATAATGCAAATGTTTTCACAGTTGTATCTGTTGACTTGAGACGAGTGATTGCATTTCATCACTCCTGTCTCTTCAGCAAACGTTTCCTCAGGTTAAATTAAACACTAAAGATATATTTCATCAGGTGGTGCTTTCCAGGACATAGAGGAAATTCCAGATTTGCTTGACTCGTCAGTTGTGCTACTTGTTTGAACATAGCATGTTTAGCTGGCAGCAGATGTGACTTCAGGCTGTAAAGTTTGGGAATAAAAAACGTTAAACTCATACCTGACAATCAGCTCACCTGAGGATGCTCCTGTTCACACTGAAATAAAGGTTAAAAAGTGACATTTCCTGAGTTATGTGTTTTACATGTAAGACTACACGTGTCACAGTAGTTGGCATCAACGTTAAAGCCAGCGTGCCAATGTTTTTCTTTACTGAAGCAATCATAATTGTTTAGGAGAAAAAGCTCGTTTGTGCAGCTGTGACTGATTTCATTATGCTCAAACAGTTTCGTGTGCCACAGCCTCACAGAAAAAAGCCTCGTAAAATCCGCTATTCAGCTCAAAAAATATAATCTGTACAAATGTTTACAACACGCATAAAAACTTTACATTTAATCAACACAAACAAACAACTGTAATTAGAAATTAGTTTTACAGACAAAAGTTTTATTTGATTCCACAAGTGTAAAGTCAATCTGTAGCAGTTTAACATTCTCAGTCATCTGTTTGTAAAATGCTGCTAAGCTAATAGTTTTTGCTCACCTTCAAGTTGTCACACATTATCTGATCAGAATACTTTCCCTATCTGTCATTTTAAATTCAAACTGAAATGGTTAATAAGTTTGCTCATAAACATCAGTAAATATTGGTTTGTGTGTACATTTGGATTGTTTTTGCTCATCAGTAGGTTCATAATTGCCCTGAAAAGCTAAATGAAAATGTGCGTTGTTGAAATCATCTTACACCAAGTTCGATTTGTTCTCGCCTCATTAGGTATAAGAAGCAATCATTCCCAGGAAAGCGTCTTCCCGAACCACAGATACATCAACAAACCGAATCCCTTTTCTTTTGTTTTGCCTCAGCACAAAAAGAAAACTGAACTGTCACACAACTCCACATCACCCAGGTAATTACCATAACACACCTCATCAAATCTGAACAGTGCAGAGAACAGCAACACACGAGTATAATTATCTGGCAAATCAAAGTCTAATTAGGTTTTAATTTGAATGTTAATTCTTTTGCACGCCGTTTGGTTTCAGTATATGCTCCCTTCCTTTGTGCATCCTGAGCAGGGCTCCCTGGAACAAAGAAAAGCCTGAAAAAATAAAACTAAACAACAAGCATGTATTTCCCATTATTTGGGAAAATGTGCGAATCCAGTGGCTTGAGAAAATATTTGGTGTGCATCGATTTGTCATGGGGCTCTTAAAGCCTGAGGAGAAATCGAAAGTGACAGTTAAAACAACAAGTCTAATTTCGGCAAGCAGCGAAGGGTGGAAGTTAATCAGGAGATGCAACTGTGACAAACAGCAAAAAGTACAAGAATAAATAACTATCTGTTAAAGTTAAGATTGAAGTCTGACAACAGACAGTTTAGGAGTGGAAGAGATTCATCCTGAGAGTCTGGACAGTCGTCCTAAACATCATATGGAGAAGTGGAACAACACCTGCAGAGTGACTGAGGTGATGATCCTGGTATATAGGAAAGGAATCCACATTATTCAGGGGGATTCAATCTATCAGGTTCCTCCAGACAGTTCTGGATCTGCTCTGGGCCAGTCATATTTGACTATTACTCATATGGATGAAGGACTATCTTCACATTCTTCAACTTTATCTCAAATAAACAGCTGATAGTTGGAAAGTGGACACAATTTATTGTTCAGACTGGAAAAACACCTCAAACCCATGTGAAAATTCGTGTAATCCGCTTAAAAGCTGGTTCCGTGCCAGAAAATTAATCATCTTAAAAGATCTCTTTAAAGCATTCACACCAGCCCTGTTAGTTCGCTTTAGTTGAACTCTAATTCATTTGCTGGTCCAATTCGTTCGGGTTGTGGGAATGTGTAATCGGACTCTGATGCGGATAAAAACCAAACTCTGGTCCAATTAAAAACCTCAGTTTCAGTTGAAGTGAATTCTGGTGTGGTTCGAATTAATATGTGAACACCAAGTGGATCAGAGACCGCTGCAAAGGCACAAAGTGGACAATTGCACAGGGCATAGGGTAAATACAACCAAAACAAACATGACTAATGCTACTGAGAGTTTTATTTTCCCAAAATGTACAGGAATGGAAAGCACTAGAACAAGTGGGATATTTAGTTATGTTCATTAACTTCATGTTCAGTAAAAAATAGAAAATAGCACAATTTATTTTGATATTTAGCTATAATATTCCTTATCTGAAGTCAGAAATGCAGTTGATTCTTCTTTGTTGTATGGAGATTATACATTTATGTTCTACAAAATTTAGAGGTTTTGTTGTTTTTCTGATTTAGCGGGCATCATGGTGCCCCACTGTAGGTCCTTCTGGTTCACACATCTGCTATTTATGATTCTTCATAGGTGAAAAAAAAAATCAAAAATCTCATTATCAAAATCTGGAGAGGAGTCAAATGATCAAATCGCCTCAAGAAAACCAACCAAACAAGTATTAGTCACAATAACAAAGATCCATTGAGTCCTAATAGCATCTATAACTCATAATTATCTTAATAACTGTTGTTTTAGCTTGTTTTTCCTCCTCTGAGAAGCACTGTTTGTCACTAATGGCATCTTAAGTTGAAATTGAGTGCCTTGCCCAGAAGTAAACAGCATCTATCAATCACGACTTGAGGCCAAGTGTCAAAACACACCAAAGCCAACCGTGTGTGTGTGTGTGTGATAATGATGCACACAGTGACCATCTTGAGTTGGTTTTAAACAAGCCATTTTTCATCCCACTGCAACGAGCAAACTCAGCTGCTCCACATCACCTTCATCCGTTACTGGGTGGAAGTTTGCAGGTTGGAAAGATGCTTGTCTGACACAAGGTGACTGAACACGCAGACGTCCTTTAACTGAAAACCAGAAAGATGAGGTCTGTCTTCACAACATGCGCTGCACCTTTAAATCTGATTCATCATTCGGCTTCAGATTAAAGTCATTTGTATCTTTCATCCAATAACATTTAGCAACGTTATTGCTGATATTTACTCTTGCTTTGTTTAAAGGCAAGACTTTGACTTTACTTATAGAATCAGATACTACTGAATGACTTTTCACCGTAAGAATTACATTTCAGTTCCGATTTTGTTTGTGACGTGTCTAATAACAACTATTTTCATGTAATTGATCCAAGTTTTACAGTTTAACATTGGTTGAATCAGGTTTCCCTGGAGAAGAACACTATCCCCATTTTAGCAATGAAAGATGCACAAACATAGGAAAAAGATAAAGGGTTAATGGAGGAGTCACGTTGTCATGACTTTCTGGGAGTTTCTTAAAGAGACAGAGACCCAATTTCAATGTGTTAAATGAAGTAGTCAAACCTCTTTTAGGTCATATTTGATACAGGCATTTTTATAACAGCTGAAGTTAACACAGATTCTTGATAGTGCTTTAAATGATACTATGCAGCTGGAAAACACATAATATTGCCCATTTAAAAGAGTCTTGAGAATTTGTGGGGAAATAATGAAGATTTGATATCTTTTCACTGTCAAAGCAAACGACAGTTTACCCCACAAACTGACACACAAACATCTTTACACATTACACTATAAATCCACATACAAATGCAGTTTCAAACATGATTTTTTTTCTTGGTATCCCTTCACACGGGCCTCAAAAGCCAACACACATCTTCAGTGACTGGGATCTCCTCAGAGGCAGACGTTTGCATTTGTAAAAGAAGCGTCGGCGGGGCATCGTCCAGATAATGAAATGAATCCACGTTTGATCCTCTCGTCATCTCCCGGTAATTGCTCTTGATTCCCCCTTTGTGTTTCACGCTTGACTCCTCGCTCATTCCAGGCTCCGTGTATAAAGACGTGCTCGTTCGGCCCGTCGGTGCCAGCAGAGTTCAGTGATTAACAAATTAAGGATCTTCCTCCGCCTTAATCTGTCTCAAGGCTTTTTTTTTTTTTCTCTTGCAGAAACATGTTTGGCGATGACAGCACCTCTGCTCCTCGTATTTAATTGGATTAGAGGGAAGTCGGGATTAATCCAGTCTCCGGCGGAGCATCAGGGAGAGCTGGATGAGGAGAGGAACAGGTGATGAGGCCGTTTCAGAATCACGTTATCAACTTCTTTTAGCTGCACTGCTGAGACGGTGAGGATTTCTTTGGCATGGAGTATCATGGGAGGAAGTGGAAGCCTGTGTGAGGACAGATGTATTAATCTAGGGAAACATTAGGCTCAGCCGATTAATGTCAAAGTCGGAGCGTTTTTCTGATGTTCTGCAGTGGAGATGGAGCGATACACGGTTACATTACCTAAGGTAGTTAGCCCACTCATGACTGACCACTTTAACTTTTGGTTTATACCCAGAGTATGTTCAGTGAATGTGCTTTTATTGGCTTCAGTTTTACACTTCAGATAAATTAATGTTTTTTCTCCTGTTCAAATAAAAGGGAACATCTGCAGATCATCTGACTGCAGCTCATGTGGAGTTTGATTTCTTTATGCACAAACATCCTCTCTGAGTTGACTCAATTCTGAGAAGGTTCCCATTTGCTTTATATGAATTTGCAAACACTGAATTCAAAATATTTATCAGTGTGGAGCCTCACAAAAACACGTTTCATCTCTGGAGAAACTTTGAGCTGCGCAGGAGAGTTTTAGTGATTCTTCCATAGTTCATGAATGTAAAAAAAAAAAAACAAAACAACCAAACTGATGACTTACAGGTCAATTCTTCCTGTTTCACCTCACACTTGTAGATGGTAACATTTCTGATTTAAATCTGTGCTAAGTTTGATTTCCTGGATATTATAATACAGCTGCAACACTGTAAGCACCTTGTAAAACTAACTAACTACAATTGGTAATGTAGATTAAGTATTGATCCAATACGGATACCAACTTGGTAATTATCAATCAGGATCAAGCCGCCTACCTCTATTCTCATGTATTTGTGTGCTTGATCTGTTATATAGTATAAATACTAACATAAAAATTAATTTTGTTCTTTTTCTTGGTGTGCATCTCCTTAGATTTTTCCTAAAACAACTGATAGTTTGATTTGTGTCTTCTCCTGTCTCGAAGTGTTTTTTTTTTGTTTGTTTGTTTTATTAAGCTCACTAACTAAAATTGGGTTTAGTTATTCATTGTAAATTGTGAGGATGCATGATGCAAAATATGCTTAAACTTTCTGGGCCAAATAGACAAAATGAGAGATATGGGTCACTAAACTGTGCTGCATAATCATTAAAAGACCATTTTTTTGCGTCGTCCATGACATTTTTCATTGTAAGCAGTTTTAATTTTGTCTGTAATAATTTTTCCCTCATTAAAAAAAAAGTGTTGATCTGTTTGAACATTCTGTGCTGGAATGTCATATCAGACCTGAGGCCGCAAATTTACCACATTTTATGCTCCTCTGCTTAAAACTAATCAAATAATACTGCAGATGTTGTCAGATGGCGACATGGCCGCTGGTCTGTAACAACAGCCATCGGTTTGTATCCGTCTCCATCACTTTCCTCCCTCCTCTTTCCGTCTCTCTGCGTGTTTTATTTACTTGGCTGACATGCAGCTTTTGTGCTGGCAGCTTTGTCCATCAAAAGGCACCTGCTCCTGGTGATTGTTTGCTCACCTTTCTGTCCAGAGCCTCACAGACGAATGTCAGCAGGCAGTTTCTCTCACCAGCTTTCTGTTTTTTTGTTATTTTCCTAAATTCTGCCTTTGCCACAGTGGGCTCAGTGGAGCGTCCAGAAGCATGGAAAAGGTATTAACATTTCCTCACTGCATTCCACTCGCCACGTTTTTCTGGAGGATGCTTTAGCTGTGACTCTGTAACTGTGTAAGATGGGGATTCAAGCCGTTGCTCAAGCTTGTTACTGTATAGATGAGTCTTGAGTGACACACAGCAGGAAATGATGCTGTAAAACGTCCACAGATAAAACACGAGGCTTCACTGAAGCTTCACTGAGCCGATTCATTGCTTTATGTGACTCACTTCAAAGTAGAAATATCAATGTTGCCTTCACAGGTGAAGAAAAAAAGAGACAAATCTTTAACCTGCTTTTTTAATATGAAAACTCTCATATCTCATTAAAACGGGTGACATAATCTAAACAGTTGTTAAAGAAACAGATCTGTACCGTCTAAATAAATAAAATTTACAACAAACTCATGTCATTTTTGGAAAGTCTATTTTTTAATTTCATTAATGTATTAATCTGTCTTATCATTTACTTACCTGTGATGTTGTGATTGTTATAAAGATCTTTGTTCAGCGGAGGTTGTTGTAAATGTGACACATAAATAAACTTTGACTTGATGAATCCTTAATGTTCTTATGTTCTGTAACCAAAAATGACTTATTTAACTAATAAGTTCAAGTTCATAAACATATTCTTAAATCTGAGCCCAATATTATTTAAATATGTCTAAACATCGACACTGACTGTTTCAGTGGTTTTGTAGTACATATTAACATATCAACATGTAGTGTTGACTTTGCCTTCTTATACTTCTGGTTGATTGGGAAAAAATCCAATCAAATCTTAAGTCCAAGTTTTACTGCATGATGAAATAAAATAAATGTCATAATTAAAAAAAAATAAAAATAAAAATCTGGCTGCTGGTAACTGAGAAAGAAATGAGAAAAAAAGAGATCATGATTTTTTATTTGTTTTCTCAGCAAACCATGATTTATGTGTTCATTGCACCCTGACTCTTGCCTGGATTGTTGCATTGTTTGTAATCTTAGATTTAACTAGAATGAATGCAGTTAAGTTTGAATATGTTTGTGTGACTGATTTAAACTGCTTTTATATTTCTGAATATGAATTATAATTTTCCTTTGAGAATAATTTTTTTGTGAACTGGAAATATACAAATAAGCCAAATTGAATTGAATCATTGCCATAATACTTCATATTGTGTAATTTTTTTGTTGCATTATACTGTATTGTGTCATGTTTTCTCATGTTTAATATCACACACCCTGTTTTTAGTTCTGCTTTTGGATTCAGTAGCTTTTTTTCTCCAATAAAATTGACAGATTGACTTTGCTTTTAAACCTTTTTTTTTTTTTCAAAAACATTCAGAGGAGGTAAAAGTTAAATTAACATTTTATTCTTGACAGTCATTAAATTCATCCAAATTAGCGTAATGCTCTGTAAAGTGTGTTCACTCCTGTGTTGGCAGTTAAATAATCTGTAAATCCAGATTAAGAAGTTCAATCCCAAAAGGCTGTGTGGCACGTAAAGATTACAGAGAGGAGCTATTTAAGCAAATATGTTGTAAACACGTTGACTCTGGGCGAAACATGTGGCTAAGAATATGCAAAACAAATGTCTAATAGTTGGAGTCACTCATTTCAGTTTTTTTTTTATTGGCAGTTTTTCAGTGAATGTTGAAACAGAAACTGTTTTTGGGGAATAACTGCATGTTTTTTTTTCCATGTTCTGCTTTCTTAGGCAGAACATCGGAAACCATAGTTTTGGTTATAATAAGTTAAGTTGCAGAATTAATGAATCATCCAAGAATTCAAGAAATTAGAGATTCAATGTTTTACTGGTTTGAATGTTTTGATTATATATTGCATCCCTGTAGAGACGTCACATAAATAGTCCAGTGGGTTTAAGAAAAACAAGACCTTTAAGGCAGAGAGGCACTGAGTGAAATAAAGGAAGACAACAGGGAAGGAACAGCCAGAGCGCGGCCGCTGAAGTGAAACCAGAATGGACGAGGCTTTCAAATACCGGCTACCTCACATGTCAGGCTGCGTCGCCTCAGAGCGCTGACATGGACTGATTGGTGAGGCTCATCCCTTAACAGCTTAATGACTGTCCCACAGCAGCCTGCCACCCTGAGGGGATAAAACACTTTTTAAAAGAAGCAGGAAGTCCACAAGCCTTGCTGTCGTTTAAGTTCCCAACAACTAATCCGTCCGACCTCGTCACCTCCTGTGCGCTGCACCATCTCAGCCAGCCCTCCATTTATTCCACCAGTCCCAGCTGAAACCACCCCGGGCGTTCGGAGCAAAGACAGTGAGAAATAACCGCTGCACTCAGTTCATCTTGCCAATGTTTTTTCCAGCCTGTCATTCGACTCTTTGCACTTTTCCAGTGTTAGAAGAAAACTTGGTGGCACATTGTTTTTCCAGTGACCCCGCAACACTTCAGAGAGAGGATAAAGGTGAAGGAACAGGAGTATGAACAAAAACAATATAAATCAAAATAGTATTTTTTTTTATCACACTTACATGTTTTAGATTATAAACTAAATTTTGCGATCAAGGATAACCTGAGTAAATGCAAAATATTGTTATCAGATCATAATTTATTTTGAATAAAATGTAATTCATAATATTTCGTAAGGTACTGGTCACATAATTTTGTGAGAGTCGTCAAAAATCACGTCCAACATTCCCCAAAATTCCAGCCTTGGATCCCTAATGTTTCAGATCTGCTCCCCCTGATTCAGATTATAACAAATAACATGATAAGTTATCATATTATGCAGATGATATGCCGCTATGAATCACAATGACTATGAATCAGTTTAAGCAGATACATAGAACAAATTCATGCATTTATGTGCCATAACTTTATTCAGTTGAAGAAAAAGAAAACTGAAGAAATGCCCTTCGAATTTGAACTTTCTTGTTGCTGAACAAATAAACTTGTTCAGCAACACAAATATGTGCTACACAACTAAAGGTGCTTTGCCTTCTCTCAAAACCATTCAGAGACAGACTGGATGCTGCGGGTCATTTGGATCGTTGCTCTGATGAACGACCTAAGTGAGTTTGAGCAGAAGGTCTTAATACAAATATTCACACAGATACATGTTTCTCTCTGAGACACACAAACAATTATATGGTTGCATATAATTGTTTGAACAGATGGAAGTGGGACTTTCAGGCATCTGGGAATCATAAGTTGGGATTTTCCCAAATAAAAAATATTTTGGTAAGTTTTAGTCTGCTTTAATGTCAAGACAGTGAGAAATGCTATATAGAAGATACTGGTTTATTGCATAAAACCAGTATGTTATGATCCTCAGAGGTGGGTAGAGTACCCCAAAATTGTACTCAAGTAACAGCAGCAGTACTTCGATATATTTTTACTTAGGCAAAACCTAGTTGTCCAAAAAATTACTTAAGTAAGATTCAAAAAGTATTAAGTAAAATGTCTACTCAATTACTGAGTAATTGATCAAACTATAAAATTATTAATCAGTTACTACTTAAAAGTTACATAATCAGACCAAAATATAAAGTTAAGTGGAAATTTTGGTATTTTTAGGACCAAAATGACAACAATTCACCTAAGTAACAAAAAAAATAACAAAATCAGGCAAAATAACATTTTTCCAAATCAGTTTCTTCTGATAAAAACACTTATGAAACTTTAACAAAAACTGCATGTTTTTTTGGTTAAACATGTTTGTTCTTCAGTCAGTGGGCAGAAAATACAGAAATTTTACTCAAGTAAGAGTAGCAATACTTCATGACTAAATTAAAAATGTACAGTGTAGTAAAGATACTCCTAAAAGTTTTTATTTTTCAAAATGTTACTCAAGTGTCTTTGAGTACATGCAACCAGTTACTACACAATTACTCTACAAGCACAGGTGTTAATCAGAAAGAAGAAAAAACTGAACCCAATGAACAAAGTAAACCAGTTTTCAAGAAGAAAATGACAAGTGAAACATTAAAACATTAAATGTGATCTTCACATCACCTCCTATCCCAGTTTTGGGTAAACCGATGAAGAACCAGAGCTACCCCTCCTCTTCCTCAGTGCTTTAATGGATTTACCTAAACAGTCACACTCCACTTCATACCTCCTCACTCAACTTGACAAGCTTGCCCATCTGCATTTACTGTGATGACCAGGAGTCCCTAACGCATGTGACATGGCCCTCAGACAGTTTCTCTGTGTGCATGTGTGCTGTGCTGGGTGTGCCGGGGTCCTCGCCTGCTCCCTCACAGCGTCACATCTTTTGACAGCTGCCATTTTCAGTACCCTGCTCTGGCCCCTCATCGCCACCCAGCTGCCAAGGCCCCTTCAAATTTGCTTCCTCGCCACCTTTTCCTGCTCAGGTTTCCAAGGAGCCCAATGCGGCAGTAGAGGGAGGCAGCGCAGTGTCACCACAGATTAACGACAGGGGACTGAGGGCCAGCAGGCCTCCAGCAGAGCAGTAACGATAGCAAGATAAGACACAAAATATAATATCAGGAACTCGGTGTAAAGTTTGAGTTGAGGCTGAAGCAGAAAGGACGCTCCGCCTGATGCTGAGATGCGGAAACGACGTCTCAAACGTCGAGGATTCATCAGAAATACAGAACACTTACTATAAGCTTGGAATGCTTTATTTTCTACTGCATCATTATACAACATACAAATGGAATATTTTCAAAGCAGGAATTTGATGCACATCTGCGTTCCACCTAAACAAATTCAAACTGAATTTTGAATTTATTGTGAATTTGGTATAAATGATAGGAACTATTTTTACAGGCCTAAAAGTAAGAAATTCAGTCATGCTGTGGACTGTTTTGATACTGGTGTAAGTGCTACATTTCACAATGTGGTTGGAATAATGAAGCAGCAGTGCTATCTTCATACACATTTCTTAAAATAAACGTGTTTGGAATGGTCTGTGCAGATAGTGCGGCATTGCCTTCGTGCTCTCGATATATTTCCTGTTAGTAGACAGGTTTGTTTGGGTTTATCCATATTTGGATCCCTGGGGTTTCAAGGAAAATAATGCTTGATTGCGAAATGGAAAAAACTCTAAAAAAGATTGAAATAGGCCGTCTCAGTCCTGAACTTTATTGCTTCTTGCAGCAGGAAAACAGTACATCAGCTCAGAACAATTCAAGCTTCACACAGTGTTTTAACAGTTTCCTAAACAAACCCACAAATTACGCAGTGCTCAATACACATTAATGTAAAACATTCTGGAAACTCCCGGTGATTAAAAATCAATTCTGTCTGAACTCACAACACAAACTTTAACAATTCCTTTAGCAACTTACTCTTTGAGCATACATTGTCCCCTTGACTAAAACTGCAATATGTATCTTTTGTAAAAAATAATAGGTTTAAATATTGTCACAATGTCATGACAGTATTGTATGATAATCTGTGAAAAGATCGATCTCCTCCACTTCCTCCCTGAGCTACTGTTGACGTCTGAAGAAATGTACCACTCCCTACCAAAAACAACCAATCAGAGTCAGGAGGTGGGTCTTAGAGCTGTCAATTAACTTATGTACTAACTTCTGAATGTGCTAATGGCGGAAAAGCAACTCACCAATCCAAGAAAACCATTTATTTGGTTGCCATGACAACTGGCCTGAACTTTCATGAAAGGCTATGCTAGCTGCAGCATATCAGAGAGCAAAGAGAGGAGGGGTTGAGCAGCGCCACACAGAGGGGTGATTGACAGTGCTAAAACCCGCCCCCTGGCTCTGATTGGTTCTTTTTAGATAGGCTTGTGAGAAGGCAGAAACGCTCAATTTTTCCATAGATTATCTGTGGAAAAAACTGTCACAATATGGTGACAGTTTCAACAAATCTAAAAAAAAATACATTTATAAAAGTTAAATACTGCAGCTTTAAGTCACAATTGACTCAATGTTGTTTAACACGAGCTTCTTCAGCTCACGCTAGTAGGTCAGTGAGTTACTATTGACTGTTGCCACTTATTTTGCACAAAGAAACATAAAATTTCCACCGCAGTTGTTTGTGTCTGGAGAAAATGGGTTTCTGACTTTAGTCCTAGAGATCTACTGTCCTGCAGGTTTTAGATTCATCACTGCTGCAACACAACTGAATCAAATATCTGAATTACATCTTCAGCAGCCATGGTAACGAGCCATTCATTTGATTCAGGAATGTTGGAGGAGGACACAGTAAGTCTTGAGGACTGAAGTTGGAGGCTCTTGGTCCAGAAGATGATGTTTTGTAAAAAGTAATGCGAAGTTTGAAGTTGCAGATCCATTTTTCAGTTCAGCGGGCAGGTTTATTGTCTGTTAAAGTCTCTTGTTTGTCTTCTTTTCTCTCTGCTCACTTCTGCAGAACTGTTACTAAGATCCATCTCCACCCGGAGACATTTTCCCTGAAATGTGCACCACAGACCTGCATCACTGAATGGGACGCATTTGAGGACATCAAGATCACTTCACAGTTTTTACATCTCAGACCACTGTGTGGACTTTTAATACGATTACCGACCAAATGGGATGACACGGGTCCACGGCGCTGTGTCCGTTTTCCTATAGCTAACATAAGAGGTTTGGATGGATGGTGAGCAAGAACCGCTTCACATCCCTCCTGGCGATCAACCCAAATGCCTCCTTCTCTGGTCATCCTCTGATTTTCACAGGGCGCTCCTGTCTAATATTAAAGGGCAGTGACAGTAATGAGAGAAGCGGATGTGTGGACCAGGGCCGGAACATTAAATGGGTGCACTTAGGATACCAGTAAACTCGGGCCAATCTCAGCAATATTTAGCTGGACATTGAGCTGCAGTGCCCGAGCCCCAAGTCATGTTAGCTTAACACCAAACGCCACTCAAGTCAAAGAGGGGGAGTGGGGAGGTGTGCTCGTGTTAGCCGCTCCATTAGACAAACTGAGTCTGAACACTTCAATGGGTCGCACACTTGGCTTAACAGTAAAACATTTGCTGCTTCCCAAAGTCACTCCAACTTCCCCCTGGCAGCCTGAGTGCTTCTTCAGCTCTCTCAGCTCCCTCCTTCCTCATCTCTCAAGATGCAAGATGAATGCTTGAAACTTTTGTGTGTGTGTACAGTCAAATTATCGTGTTTTATATTAAAGGAGTAATTCACTTGCAGACATTTATCTCCCTTATTTCTTTTGTTAAGTTCAAATATTTGTGCAGAACATGTTTCTTTTACAGTCAGGACTTGCTCAGGGTTGTGGCACATCCTGTTCCCCAGTCTCATCCCTTTTTCACACACTGGCTTTCAATCTTTGCATGCTTAGATGCCAAAAATATGAAACCAATTAAAACTCAGACAAGGATCTTGCGACCATCCTCTCTGCTGGCAGCCGTCCCTGTAACACGTTGCACATTCTTTGCTCTATTCTGTGCTCTCAGCCCTGCTTTTCAGGACCACATCAAACAAAAGAGAACCGGTGGCTCGGGGTGGGTGCCAGGCTCAGGCCCGCATCAACAAAGACAAAGGAGATCACAGTGGGAATTAGGGGGATTCCCCAGAGAGACGATAGGAAGGGAGGATCTTATCTGAGATAAATCTGCTGAGAAGACCCCCCCCTAAACATAAAGAAAAAAACTGTCTGCTCAGAGCCGATGTGACCGGAATGAGGTCGATTTACCCAGAGAGAGCAACCTCAAAGCATGGTGAGGGCAAACAGTGCTGGGGGCGCAGGGTCACTCATTTAGGCCAGGAGCTTTCACTTGAAAGCAGCTACAGATAGAAACGGTTCCATGTCAACCAGGGTCAGAGGTTAAAGGATCCCTGGTGACTGCAGCCATGTACCGGCACCGTGTCCCGGTTTTAGCTCCCCGTGAGCCTCCAGGAGAATGTCTTGTTTTTATTCGTAGTATCACTTAAATCCTGAAACAAGCCACAAAGTACACACAATGTTGGTACAAAAAGGATGTGTGACTTTACTTAGACAGTTTGGGACCCTCTCAAGCCATTAAACAGTTAAAAGGACAGCTATAAAATAACATTTTATGATGCGGTAGAATATGTTTTACGTCAACAGATGGGAACTGATTTGTTTATTGTTAATTTTTACTGTTAAACGTGACAGAAAACGCATTTTTCTTGCTTGTTAGAAATCTGGATTTTATTTGGAAGTTCCTCAAAACAGATTGATTTCTTCCATGTGTTCATTTCCACTCTGAACCCACAGCCGGGTTCAGAGTGGAAAAAAATTTAATTATTTCTGCCTGTTGTTCTGCACACGTCAGAGGGGCTGCTGTTTTTGCAGCAGTAATTATGCACTTGTTCACGAACACCTAGAGTGAACGTCCTCCACAGTGACGTGTCTTTCATGTTTCTGTCAAAGCCAGTCGTTACCGCTCAGAAACATTCACTTTTTGAACTCATCTTTTGAACATTCCTCACTGGACTTCTTCCAAAAACAACCTTCCCAGCCTTAGCGAACATCCCGGGAGTTTGTAGATTTTTTTTTTGTTTTGTTTTGATTCAGTTTTTACAACCTGACAGTCAACTTTAAACCCCCTTGAATTCCCATACTGTTCTGCCTCTGTGTGCTTTTGTCTCTGAAAGGCCACTTTGATGCACTTATGGAACGCCGTCCCCTCCCGCGCGGGGAACCTGAGAGGGGCCACACACGCCTCAGATGCCCTCCACTCAGCAGCTGTGTCCTGATGCTTTAAAGGAAGCTCTACCCTTCACAGGCACACTGTGGACTGTTTGCTACCAGCGTCCGTCTGCCTGCGTCCACCGGGATCCATCTGTCTGTCTTTGATTTGCCGTTATGCGCGGTGGTCCTGCAGCCATTCTGGGCCACCAAAGTTTCTGAGAGATTCTGAGATGAATGTGCGGCGCTGCAGAAAACTCCTCCTAAAGCAATTTCACTTCATTGTCATTTTCATGTTTTTTTTTTCCCTCTTTCACACTTTGAGACATTAAATATGTTTTGCAAGTTCTGCATCTTAATTATGTTGCTTTTTTTTGTTTTACTCCTGCAGCAGAGTCAATACACATGACTAATGAAAGAAATAAGAAATATCGTGCTTGTTTTTGTTGAGTCATACCGTTGGCGATCATTGCTCCGCCATCCTTCTCTTGTTCTTTCTACTCTGTGGTTTCTTGTGTTAGTGTAGCTTGTTTCTGCACAGGGTGAGGCAAGCTGCACTGACATTGTGTGATTGCAAGTTAGGGATATCTGGACTTCATCAGCCTTTGCACCATTTAACCGTTGTATTCTTTCCAGACATTCCTCGTTCATCCTCGGTTTTTAGAATCTTCAGTTTTTGATTTGATCAAATCCATGTCTGCAGTCTTTCAGGCAAACTTAGCTGACTTTAGTTTCTACCTGGGCAAACAAACATGTAAGGTTTCTTCTTGTAGCAAAATCTGAAGCATAGTTCTGATTATTCTACATCAGGGTCTACATAGCCAACTAGAGATAATAATGTGTTCTGGTTCAGACATTAAAGGCTTTTAAGAACTTCATCTGAAGCAGAACAGTTGACATGAGGTCATGTGGTTACGAGACATTCGTATTTTGCACACCTTTCAGCCCAGACCGCCTGGGGACACAGCATTTCCATTACAAATGTGCGCAAATTGTTGTCGAATGTTGGAAAAAACACAATCTTGCAATTGCGGTGTTTCCATTAAATAAGAAATGAAATTAAAATCACACATGAATGAGCTTGTTCATTTAAAATCATGGATGTTTACATCACGGATGTATTCATATTTCCGCCAAAGTGCTAAGGCTTATTCAGGCGTTGGAGTGAAAAGCCGCTTATACTCGGGAGTGGCTACTTAAGCAGCGATTTGTGAAAATGAAGTCTCCCCAAAAACACTTTTTTTGGGGTAATTGTCAGAAAAACCAAGCTGGTCTTCCAGTTTCAGAATAAAACACAGACTGATGAAGAGTGAGGCACCTTGTGGTTCTAGAAAACTGAATTCAGGCCATGGAAGCAGATGGTAGTGATTCAGGTCACCCAGCTGACCGGATATAATTCCTTCCAAGGCCTTAAAACTAACTTTTCTAGTTGTGAACAGAACATAAAAATGCAGCAAAATATTTTTTTCTCGTACCAAGTATTTGGTTTAGTTTGTATTGCTAATGTCTTAGTATACTTGAAATAAGTCAAGATAGTCTTAGAAGTAAATTTTCAAGTAAATTTTAAGTCCTCTTGACTTAAAATAAGAGGAGCTTGTTTAAAGTCAATTATTTCTTTATATAGATAAAGAAAAACACAAAACAATAGAGGATAATTTTCCCATTTTATGAGTGAAATAATGTGGCAGTGGATCTAGTACCTTTTTCCTAATCAATATTCAGGAATCATTGACTTAAAACAAACCCCAATACCTTGTTATTGTTACTTGTAAGTTAGTTTTGTCTTATTTCAAGTGCACTAAGATATTTGCACTACAAAGTCGACAAAATAAAACAAGATGATGGTTTGATACAGAAAGTCTTGTGGCTGAGGATGCTTGATGAGTTGTTATCCTTATGCCATAGAAAAGTACAAACATAACAAAAGGCAAAGTAATTTAAATAAATGTCTAACTTATCTTGCACTTCCTGTGGGTCATTTGTGTAGATTTATATTCTATTCGAATTTAAAAAGGAGTCCATCTGATCAATTTATCCCTGTTTTCCGACACGGCTCGACCAAAGCCAGTCGAACCGTTTGAAGAGTTGGGGTTACGTTGCCCTGCACTGACAGCAGACGTGCGTCTCTCTCCCCAAAGTGTGTTTTTGTGTGCTGGCTTGTGTTTGGGAGGATGCCCTGAGGCCAGAGGAACCTGGAACATTAAGTCTTGCCATGGCGGCTCAGGACAGCTCTGAGCCTTGAGCGGCTTTGGCAGCTTGCCGAGGGTGGAGGTGGCAGCGGGGGCGGCGCAGGTTTGGAAAAAGGACCCTGAGCTCACTCCTCTTCACTCTTCTGGGACACACAACCCACTCAGTGTCGGAGTCTGTAGAAATGTTTTTGTCACTTTATTTTTGGAGTCACGTACACCACAGAGGAGAAAGTTGGTCCATATGCGGCCTTTGTTCAGCCAGAGAAAAGAGCAACGACAAAGTTTGAGCTAAGCGGAGGACTTTATTGAAATCTGTCTTTTATTTTTGGCACTCATTCTTGTCAATGCAAAATGCAGAAACTTAAATAGACAAGTGTCTATAATCTCAATGCTTAGTGAAAATATTTATAAACCTCTTTAAGCTTTTTCACATTTTGTCATGTTGCAACCATAAACTTCTATGTATTTTTCAGACCTGTCGCAATAAGCACTAAATCAATAAATCACATGATAAATTAAAACGAGCTCAATAATTTCCATTTGCAGGATTTGTTGTTTTTCTTTTTTCTCTCAACTGGACGATAAAAGTCTTCAGTCTGGTGTTTTGAACTCAACTAGACCTTTTTTGAAGGATAATTTGGTTTTCATAATTCATTTTATTTGCTGTTTCTATTGTTCTGTTCATTTATTATGGATATTTAAAATATCTTCCAGTTATAGTGTGAAATGTTAATTAGAATTTAAAGTTTACATTGCTTTAAGAATGTGTTCTTGCATTATTTTGCCATTATAGCATGTGACCACCTGAAAATGATCTCAAAGCAACAATCTTATTGCTTATCACAATAAATTCTGGGACAATTTATCATCCAGTAAAATTTGTTATTTGATTTTTGAACAGGATGAATATGATTAATGACTTTGAACAATTTTTATGAATAAAAAGCTTAACCTGACACCTCTAAATAAAACCCACTGGATTTTAATTCCAGTAAAATCCAGTTTTCTTGAGGTTTCTAAAAGAACAGTAGTGACTCTGAAGTTGACTGACATGTGGAAAAGTTTACATCAAAAAGATTAAAGATAGAGGCTCTGCAAAAACCTGGCCTTTAACAAAGAGTGGCAAGAAAAAAAAAAAAACCACAAAGCCATAGGAAGTCTGGTTCGTTACTCTAAGTCATGTGAGAGACACGCTTAGAAAAATGTGCACTGGTTAAATAAAAGAAGACATGTAATCATTTGGTGGAACTGTCACTGAACATAACCGCAAATACACTATGAAGCATGGTGGTGGCAGCATCATGATTTGGAAACAGCTTCGGTATGTCAGATCTGGTTTAAATCAAAGCACAGTTACATGATAGAATGGACTAGTTAGAGTTGAAGCCTAAATCCAATTGTGAATCTTTATCAAAGCTTGAAAATTGGCCTCAAACATTTGTCCAAAAGCCAGCAGTATATATATCTTTTATATTTTGTCATTTAATATCTAAGTGCATTCCTGCACAAATGAAAAAGGAGGAATACAACGTGTAAAGCAGTGGCAACATTAAGAAAGACATAAATGGCGATGAAAAGTGTCAGGAATCGTATTTCTCGAGAAGAATTTGGCAAGAACATCTACTTTGTATATTTTCAGAGCCCAGATAATATGTCCTGTTTACATGTTCCCGTACAACAGAAAACAAAATCCTGGATTTGGATCGAAGGCCGATCCTCTTCTGGACGGCGCTCAGGTGTGACAGCAGCGTTCACACTTAAATATATTCAGATTTTGGGGTGAATAGCTACATGTTTAGTCAGTCTAAGTGTGAAATGCCTGTAGAGAGCCATTACACCTACACTTTATTTTCTTGGAAGAACTCGTGTTATTACATTTACCAAATTAACTCAAGCTTTTGCACCATTTAGGAAGAACCGAGACAAAATCAGCTTCCTGCAGGGTTCAGGTGAGCAGAAACCGTTCAGTCATTGGCTGGCGGTGACACAGAGCAGCAAACAGGAATCGGTGCACTAAAAACCTGAGTTACAGGCAGCTAAAAATACAAATGCAATCACAATTAACTTCAATCAAATATAAGATTAATAAAAACAACACTGAATCTCTGCTAGCAAAAAATAAAACAGCACTGCAGAACTAAACATTGAAATCTAAAAATAGACCCGTAGCACCCATGTAAAACGTCAAAACTCTGCTGAAATAAATTCACCACGTGCCATCACAAGCAAATGAAGTTGGAAAGCACATATTTCTTAAAGATTTAATCTTTAATTGTGCTAGCTACTTCTGCTTTCACAATGATGCCACAGCGATGTGATTTTAGCAGGATTATGGATTAGTGAATTTTGTGGGATTATTTGTGGAGATTTCCTGGGGGGGAACTTTAGAGACCCAAAATCAGAGTGGGGGTTTAGTGTGAGGTTAACCACACTAGTGAATTTTGAGCAAGATGTTAAAAAGTCACATAAAAGAAAAGAAGTAAAATGCAAAGTAGTTTCCATCTACCGCTGCAAATCAACCAGGCTACACAAAGCGTACGTTCGCCAAATGTTGACGTTGAGTTTGGCCGTAATAACAGGAAGTAGAGATCGTAAACTAGCATGGAGCACACATGCTAGTGAAAATGAACCGCACCAGCTGAAAATGTAACAAATGTTGAAATTTTGGTTCTAAATTGACCCGAATCTACTGGACTAGGTGTGAAAACAGCTACAGCTTCATCAGACTGAGAATCACAGCGAAAGAAGTGGGGCTTTTTCATATCATTTACTCCATTTCAACATATCTAACACCAAGCATAAACATTAAACATGGAAAGTATTGGGGATGTTTATGTTTAACATTTATGCTTGATATAATGTGCATCTAAATCATTTTGAAAAAAGATAATATATAGCAGCCATTTATTTTTCTTGATAAAATTTGCTTTCAAAACTATATGTATAATCTGCAGCAGGTGACTAGCCTATGTATGCTAGTCATTAGCTTCTCCACTGCTAATGACCACCTATCTATGCTAATGGACAGCAGTGGGAGTAGGTGACCAGGTCAGGTATGCTAGTCAGTAGCCTCTCCAATGCTAACACATGTGGGCAGTTGATGAGGTGGGCTAATCAAACATGCCTCTAAACATTGCTTTGGTTAGTTTGGGGTAAGTGAAAAAAAAAAATCATTCTGTTTTCTGGGTAAATGAAGCAATAAACTTTAACTTCATCATGTTTGTTACGTTTTACTGTCAACACTGCTGCTGGTTCCCGAAAGATGTTGCTCAACACCACTGCGTGCAGTCAGGGAGATTTTAGGTTGTGTTGATGTGAGTCAAAGATGAACAGAAATAAAAATCCTGACTCAGGTCAAAATCTGGACCTGTTTCCTCCAGATTCAGCCCAATGTGCCAAACGCGGCAAATCTGGTATAGTACATCTGTTTCCACCGTTCTTTTCAACATATCTGCCAAAAGCACTCAATAAAATATGAAGCTGCTATTTACCTCTGTTGATTGGTTGACCGTCACTCAAATGCGTATAGCGTTGTTTCGATTTAAAGAATATTTCTCTCATTTCTTTCTCTAATTAGAAAATGTAAACTAAGTGAAATGTTTTCAGTGACAGGACATAAAAAGAACCCCCTGCAGTTCTCCAGAAACACTGCAGGCATGCAGGAGAGATAATCAAAAACTAACAAAGACATAAAAAAATGTTGCCTCAGTTTCTTCTTTGTCCTTCCTGTCTCGTCTTCCCCCCTGTCTTCCTCTTTGTAGTTAGAGTACCAGAAGCTGTGGAGAGAAGAGTCCACACCAGCCAACAAAGCAATTGAAGCATTACTCCCCCATCCCTCTCTCCCTCTGTTCAGGCCTCGCTGTGTTTTTGGCAGTTACTACTGACCATCATGGACGTCAGTGCCAATTTTTGTGAAAACTGGCACATATGGCAGCTGAAGTGCCATATGCCGTACAGAATATTTTTTGGCCGTTTCCCCCATTTGTATAATCGCTGGATCCGGTATAAAAGTGGCTCATTATTAATTCATTCATTCCCTTCTCTTTTTTTTTCCCCTCGTTTTATTTCCCTGGTGATTTCTTGTATCCCTCCTCGTTTTCTTTTTTCCTTTTCTTTTTTTTTTTCCTGATTTTATTAAATTTTTCTCCAGGTTAATTTCATGCCATTGACAACATGAATGACAAGTTAATTTAACGCACAGTGTGAGGATTAAAGCTTTTGGATAATTCAAAGCTAAATAGGAGGATTATGTGTCGTTCAGAAAATAATTCATTGCATTAGTTTTGTTTTTATTCTGCAACACTTCAGCTTAAATGAATCTGTATTTGCTATTTTACAAAAGTAATAAACTGACTATTTGCTGAGTTGGGTGTAGCACTTAGACTACTCCACTATTTGCCTTGTGGTGATAAAATGATCAACCAATCAGCACTGGAAACAAAACACATAACAGAACACAGACAAAGCAAAAATTGGAAACAAGATATTTTTCCCATAAGTGAAATAATCTGCCAGCGAAACTAGTGTTTTTTGTCAAAAAATTATGACCAAAAAACAACAAGCAACGTTAGCAAAGTTCAACAAATTAAATGTAATATATACTTTTTAATTTGGTGCTAAAGGCTTTAAGCTGAGTCGATGTATGATATGAGTACAACAGATGATGTTTTACAGATACTTATGTTTTAGAAACTTTATTTTTATTTTGATCATGAAAACCCATAAATGATAAAAAAAAAAAATATATCTGAAACTTTTTTAGCAATATTCTAATTGTTTATGCCTGTAAACCAACGTAAACATGGTGACGTTACAGGTCCGGAGTGTCAGGACTACTGTAACAGTGACGTCACACAATCTGAGGAGTAAATAAACACAAGACAGCAGTGACGACCGAGCGCTGCTGTTAGCTAACAACAAACCCTTCACACTGTACAACACCAATGTTTTACAAACCCGGTCCATCTCCACCACAGGCAACAATGAACCCCACACACCGACGAAGACGATCACGGCCCGCGCACCAGACACGACAAATCAACCGGCGCAAAGCCCCACTGCATCTGGCCGACCGATTCCAACCGAATACCATCCACACTCGGATATAACGTCCATGGCTGAGACGTTATATCTCAACGTCTCAACATGGAGACGCTAGGATATATCTGCCCTAAAGTATAACGGCTCAGAGCGAGCCAACGTCAAAACCGGCAAGAAGGCGCACAAAAACCGTAACTCAAAGACATATCCTGGTCGACTAACATGTAATTATCTGACAGGGTAGTTTTGGTGCTTTCTTTCAACCGTATACTGACCTGAGGAGGAGTAAATAAACAGAAGACAGGAATGACGACCGAACGCTGTTGTTAGCTTCCAAATTGTGTTTGAGGCAAACCGGAAGTCCATCCCAAAACCAACCTGGAAGAAACGCCCCCCAAACAAAGGTTCCGCTTCGCCGCTACCGCTCTCATTCCCACCTCAGGAAAGCATAGATACTATAAATGCTGCAGATGAACATGCCGAACTGCACAAAAAATGTAATTTGTTAATTGTTTTAGAAAATAGAATACATTATACATGAAAATATTTCAAAATTATAGAAAAAAAAAAAAAAACTAAATGCTGTGGTAGCATTTTTAGGTGTGCCACAGTAGTGGTATAAAATCTATGGAATTGGAATACCTTTTGCACAACTATATATTAAGCTTAAAACAATACCACAAATACTACAAAAGCTTTACAAATACTAATTTTTACATCAAGACTTCAGAAATCCATGTTCTTAAAGAATCCATGTTCCATGTTGAACAGTCCAGTTCAGAGTTCTAATATTTTGGGTTTTGATTGTTCAAATGCAGTCCAGATTCCTTAATAGAACATAATAAACCAGACCTTGAATTTACTCCCATCTCAGTGTCTCAAATTAAAAACTTCAAAGTTATTAGCCAGCTACGATCTACAGCTGCACAATTTTTTACAATCTCCGATCTTCATTGTCTGGATATCAGAATAAGCAAGAGAAAACCAGTTCAGAAGGCATAACTGGGAGAAGTGTTATGTCACTCATGGACACAATACTTCCCTAGGTGTTGAGCTGTAATTGGTCATATCATAAAACGTCACTGGGAGGAAATACAACTAATGATTCAGGGAATCCAAACCCAAGAAGGACTTGCTCCGGGAAACTTCCTCTGAGTCAATATGGGTCTCTTTTCAAGACCTTCAGGTAAACTGGCATCTACTCTATGAATGATAGAGCTTGTTTTAAATCAATAATTCCTTAATAATGATGAAAAAATACTAGTTTCACTGGCAGATTACTTCACTTATGGGAAAAATACCTTGTTTCCAAGTTCAAGCTCCTATACCTTGCTGAAATGTTACTAGTAAGTTAGTTTTGTCTTACTTCAAGCGTAATTTCACCAGAAACTGAACCAACCATATTTGGTAGGATTTAGTGTTTTTTCAGTGTGCTGCACATTGACCTTTCATCACTGGAGGACAATGGATGAACTGACAAATAAAAATGGAAGTCAGGTCTGTTTATAACTATTTGACCCATTAATCCGTCAATTAGACTTTTGTAATAAAATCTTTCTTTGAATCACATTTACCTAACGGCGTTCTTCTTTTTTCCATTTCGATCAAATAAGAGCTTCCCTTCCTGTGTAACGTAGGAGGACATAAATAACAGATTTAAGAGCTTTAACAAACTGGTAGCTAGTTGAGTCACTGTTATATCACGGGGACTCAGTGTCCAGATTGACATTTATTTATATAAACTTGTGACTGGACGAGCCAGAACCTTTTGGACGCACAGATGTCTGAAATTCCACCGCGGCAGGAATTTCTTCCCCGTTCTGCATGTGTCTCCCTGTCCTCCTTTGACACAAACATCCCACACTTCCTCTTTGATTCCTCCTTGGAGTCGCTGCCTCTTCCTTTCTTCTCCTCTTCTGCCCTCCTTCGGAAAAGGACTGGAAGGTCTTCAGCGACTCCCACGCTCACAGTCTTCACAGTGTGTTGGTTTGTTCGTCGCCATGTCAGTTAGGTGTTTGGATCCTCCATCGGTGCATCTGGGCTGTGTTATCAAAAACTCCAAGCAGAGCCAGGCCTTTCTTGTTGACTCACTTCAGCAGTGATGATATCATTAACAGATAATTGAGAGATGGAGGAGCTGGAGCCAAAAATCCCTCACATACTGTAATAACCATGCAACTGTTTATCTCGGGGAATCATTTATTATTTGAACAAAAAAATGTGCACCGTGCCTCTACATCTTAAAAAATGGATTTGGTTGAATACATTTGTGGATGCAACAAACACGCTGACATATTTGTTTCCACTTATTTCCAACGTGGCCCCGAGGCACAAAACATTTAGCTCCAAATTAAACACGGAAATATTAAATCCCAAATCACAAGAGTGCACATTTATTTAAAACACAAGCAAATATATCAACACTGCATAAGCTCACTGGAAGTCAGATATTATTTTGTGAATAAGATGTCGCCTTTTGTCTGTTTGTTCAGATATGTTTGGGGTTTTTGTGTGAATTTGCTGCAGAAAACAGAAATGTGGATCAGCCAAACAACCTAGTTTAACTCATGTGAAGAGATGAAGCGATAGCTTTCCTTCAAACTCACTAAAGTGTGTCCAGATTTATCAACACCAACTCGATATCAGTATCGGTAGTAGGGTGGTAAGATTTTATTTTATTTTTATTGTAGTTTCTCAGATCTACCTCAAAGATTTGTTCTTGATTAGCTCTCAACTCCTAATTTTATGCACTTTGCTTCAGGAAAAATGCAGTTTTTTTTTTAGTTTCTGTTGATGATGTTCATTAATTGTTAAAATATTTTGTAGACACCTTTAAACTTTATTTTAGGTTTTAACAAAAAAAAATTCAAGGAAAAATCTGAAAAACACCTGAAGGTCCAAAGTCTGAAGACATATCAAACCTAAATAACAAAATGTAGAACTATCAGTATGTTTATAGGTGATACTCGCCATGTGTTTACTTGATGTGAGATCTGTATCAAAATATAGAATATAGAAAATGTCGCTTGGCTGAGATTTTCTGAAGACTGCCAACATGATCAGTGTTAGAATGAAAGTTCAAGAAGACAAAACAGCAATTTTGCAGACAAAACAGCAATTGCTATAATATCCTCAACCTTGTTGCTATCTGCTGAAAGTCTTGCTCTCTCTCGCTTTCTTGCAGCCAGAATGAACAGTATACATTTATTGAGATGTCAAAGAAAGTGTTGTTTCCTTTTGAAGCTTTTATAGCATCTTATTGTTGTTCTGAGTTACTGACTTCACTTTAAAAACTTTACTGATGATAAAAGTTGCTATCTTGGAGCCTTCCTTCCAAACAAAAACAGCTTCCGTACTAAAGAACATTTACTGGTAGAAGTGGATGTGGTGTGGTTATCATTTGGGAAAAGATCAGACTTTTTCATTTCTGGTCATTGATCACTGATCACCAGACATTTACTATGACCTTTAATTCATAGTGTGACGTTTGAGTTGACAAGTTTAAGAAGGTTCTATAGTTCTGATATGGTTCACCTCACTGAAAGTTTGAAGTTATCATAATTTTCCTAAATATTTGATGATAAATATATTCTGTAACATATGTTTACAAGTAGGTGTTAATCTCTGTACACTCAAATTGTTGTTTTGAGGAGGTTAAGACTCAACTTCCCCATTCTTCTTAATTTGAATCATGCTGGTATGTGGTAATGCCAGTGGCTGAGCTACAGCAAAGAGTTGTTCAATAAAATGTTTAAAATCAAAGCATTTTTTAATCAATAAAACTGATCTCGGTTTTGTTATAATACAATGTTTTCTAATTCAACTTTCAATTAATCAACTGCACAGAGGCATATTTTTAGTTTATGCAATAAAAGTAACAAATCCTTTCTAATCCATGTTGGAGACAATTTGCTCAACATAAGTTTGAGAGCTGTGGTAAAAACAAAAAAAAAAATGAAAGTCTTTCAAAAACAGAAATGTTTTGCAAAAAAGGTCTAATTTGATGTCAAATTAAACTTTTAGGCTTCTGTAAAGCTTTTCTTTTATTATCATTTGAAATAAATGTGATTCTCTGTTTAAAATATACATAATCAGCTCCTTTTATCAAAGCGGATGATCATTTATTAACCACCTGTGTTGCACAGACTGTTAACAGCTGATGATTTCAATGTCCAACTAAATAACTGCACTTTTACTGTGTTGTGTTTACCCATCAAAGATCAATCCACAGGCCTCTTGAGCTCCTCCATAACACACACACACACACACGCACACACACCCTCCTAAACACAAAAAACATGCCTAATATTTGATGAGAGGCAGTGACAGCAAGACAGTGGGGACGGAGCGAAGCGCTGCGAGTTTCTGTCTGCTGAAATCCATTTGCAGAAAGCTTCTGCTGTCACTGCCGTTTCATGTGATTTGCCCAATGAGAGGGAAGGGAATTAACTTATCACGGAGTTTCGTATTAACAATGAGCAGACGAAAGCTAAAGTTTGGTCCTGTGTTACCCTGCAACCTTGAGTGGCTGAGGGTAATGTAGAGAATGATCTTCTCTCACAGTGCGATGCTGTGGTATGAGAAAGACGAGACGCACAAGTTGAGCTTCCTTCAAATTCAACAAGAAGATTTATTTTTCTTGTGTTATGAACGCACTTCATATACAACATACTTTATGTATCACATACTTCAGGTATCACATACTTCAATAGAGAATCATTAGCTTCATTACATCAGAAATGGCTCTAATATTCATTTAAACCAAACTATTCTTTTAACATGCTCCATTTAGCATTATGAATTCCATCAAATGACAAAATTAATTCACAAACAGCTTTTACTTCTCTAAACCTTATTAATTTTGTAGTTAGTGCATTAAATCCAATACCTTGTCCTCTTTTCTGAGACCTTTTGTACTTTACTATTAAAATAAATATATATATAATGGCTTTTAACTATTTTAAATCAACACAAATAAAATATATTTTAACATTTAACCATCTTAGCTTTTAACAATGTCCATTGCTTCAGTAGAACAATAATGTTCTACATCTCAAACTCTACTCTTAATATGAAACTGAAAAAGGCGCAATGCTCCTTTAATAATGTGCCTCTGTACTAAGCTTCACATATGTCCTACATATATGGTTTATCTGGTTTTTCCAACAAACGCATAAAAACCATCACATTTATAAAATAAAGAAACCAAAATAATGTCCTTTGAGAGAGAACTGTCTCAAATTGTGCAAAACACATCAAGTTCAAATGAACTCCGCAGTAAATCTTCTCTGTGCCACCACCGCGACATCGCCCCTAGCGGTTGTGTGTGGAATTGCATGGAGTAACTGCAATAGAGCTTTGCAACGAGAAATTAAAGATGAAAAAATAAAAATTATGTTGGGGTGCCTATTTTCTTAATTATTGTTTTTATCTACTAACAACTTGTTTTTCACCCCTCTACACTTGCAGTTTCCCTGATTATGTTTTTTTCAGATGAAATATTAAAAAGCGCCTGTTGATGCGTGATAAAAATATGATGCTGTCAAAAACTCCTCGGAGATGTACACAAAAGGTAAAAATCACATCAGTGTGTTGGACAGAGACGGTGAATTAAACATGGTGTGGGGATGGAGCTGCTAATCTCATGCAGCATTTAGCCTCCCAGAAATCTGATCTGAAGGAGGTTTCATTTCGACAGGTAATGCAACCAAACATCAACACCCATTAGTGATTTTAATGTTTGCTTTGTTGCTCCTATTGTTGCAGCTGGATCTGGATCCACATTATACAGACAGTTGTAACCTCCTTTTAGTCGTGCTGATGGATCAGATGTGACAGTTTGAGTTGTTGGTTCTGTAATTTGACTTACAACACCCTGTGCTGCTCTGTAAACCTCCTCCCACACACATTTTTACACAAACAGTTATTGTTACAATTATTTGTCTCATCCTGGCAGGTGACACTGATGTTCATAATTACAGAAAACTCCAGCAGATTGTATTTCCAACGGCTGAGACTTGGAAAAAAAAAACGTGACAAAAACCTGAGAAGACCTGAGAGATGGATCGTCCTTCAGGTGATCTTCTCATGTCTGCCAAGTTTTCAGCTAACAGCTCTTTGGGAATCACCTTGTTGGAGCTAGAATCCTGTTTCCTGTCTATCAGACGGTTATCTTTTTTGTTTTTTTACACATTCAATCAAAGAAATTGGAAGAAATTGTGTCTAGAAAGTAATAAATAGCCAGGAAATTGAATAGTTTGACACAAAATACAACACAATCCCAGAATTGATATTAAAGTATATTTTTTTCAGATAGAATAAGTTGTAACTGAATAAATTAGAGCATAAAACCAATCTACTGCTTTTTGCTACTTGTGTGTAACTCTGAGAACAAATATATTCTCAAGCCTCCATTTTCACTTTCCATTTAATAACTCCTTTTTGCTCAAACTATAAAATATTACAACATCTGATGGGATATTTACATGTATGCAGATGACATTTGCTGTCAGTCATTTGTGAAGAGAGCACATGACCAATAAATTGGAATGGTCACAATTATCTAGCTTAATGTGGAAACGCCATAGACAAGGTTAGAGATCAGCACTCACTCACTCTTACTTAATCAGATTAAAAACCGCTGAATCTCCAAGAAATGGGAGTCTTAGTTTGATTCGTTGGAACTACTAAACTGGTATGTATCATACTTGGGAGGCCAGGATTCATTTGAGTTATTTGGCAATCAAAAATCTGAGTAAGCGAGAAGAAAAAAAAAAATACATATTTGGGGTTCCTCAAGGAATGCTTTTATTAAATGCCTATATTCTATATGTATCGGAGATGTGATTCTTTTTATAATATATCAGAGATGAAGCAGGTGTGGTGGATGTACGGAAAACCCATCTGTCACACAAAACATAACAATCTTAAGCAGTTATTCTATATTATTGATCCAGGGAGTCTTTTCTACCTTCCTTGAAATGACTAATTTAGCTAAACATGATGAAACATCCAATATTAAACTTCCCTAACTTTGTTTTTCATTTTTATATTAGAAGAATTATTGAATCCTGTACTGACAGTTTTAGACTTGATCAAATATTTAATTAAACTTATTGTTAGACAAATCAGCCTTTCCTTCACTACTGTTTAGAGCCTCCTAAACAGCAGTGAGTATTTTTTATTTGATATTTGGGTGTTTTTGTCCTGTTGTTGAACATTTCCCTTATCAAGCTGTGACTAAATGTGGGGATTTATTTGTGCCATAACCTCAGTCTGTAATACACATAAATGACTTTTGTTGCATTTTCCTCCTTGGTATAAATTGAAATTTCTGTCTTGACTTATTCTTAAAACCGAACTATCTTCTTTTAGGTTTAGACGGGAACCCTCTTCATTCTTACACATCAATCTTTACTGTGAGACTCGTGGCTGAAAAATCTAAATTCATTGTGATGATGGCCTGAAAGGGGACGTGATAAAGAAATGATCCATGCTGCCAAACAATCCAGATGCTTCACAGACACTCTGAGCCCTCAGCTGTGAATTTCTGACTTTAAACAGAGAAAAAATCCCGACATCGTGACTCATTTCATCTCAGTGCCTGTTTCCTCAAATTCCTCGCACCAGGTTAAATTTAACACATTTGGTTGCTTTCTTCTTCAGAATTTATTGAGAAATGTATTCAAAATATGCCTGAAAATTACATTTTATTGTATTTTACCACACATTTTACAAAATTCACCTATTCTTCCAAAATGTCAACAATTACTATTTATTCTACATGACGACTTTAACACTCTGTGCACTACAACTACAAGTCAGTATTTTTTTTTATATATGTGCACTACAACGTGCACATATATACAGTTTTCAGTTGTTTTTTTCCAGAAACATGATGAACATCCTGAATATTAGAGAAAAACGTCCAAATTTCTTCCCAAACATGGAGTGCGAGGCCAGAAAGCGGGAGCTCTCTGCAAACTGTGACAACTGTGTTTGATCCACCGTGGGTTTGTATTGTGTGCACATTTTACTCCCCCCCCCAGCCCAAAATGTTGGAGTGCACTCCTGATCGTTCGGTCCGTGGCAGGATGCTCCGAATGATCTGAGCTCAAATTTGCCTTCAGTACGCTGCCATCTCAGGCCATCTGCAAAGAGATAAAATAAAACAAAAACAAGAAACACACAAAAATAAAAGAATAATGGATGCAAATCATTAAATATATCTAAGATACATTATATTTTTTGTATTTTTGTTATTTTTTTTTAAATCAGCAATGTGTTTTTTTTTTCTTAGGCTACAGAGTGCTGCAAAGCAAAGACAGCACATTTATAAAATAAGTAAAAATCTGCTAAATAATATTTGAAAAAACATAAAATTAAAATATACAACTATAAGTGTGGAATTGAAATTCTAAAAGTGATTAGAGACCACAGAATGTGCAGATGTAAGATTTCCCCTTACAGTGAATTAAAAGCAGCTGGTTTAACACCTGTAGGCTCGTCTAACTGATGCTAACGGGTTAATTCAGAAAACAAGACGTTTGAGAGATCGTTTTCATGCTACTTTAGTAAGTGAGGACGGTCCTGTTTACTCATCAGCTGTTTCTACATTTGCACTGTGCTCTGAATTTGTGTGGTTTTGTACTTCAACATGACGCAGGTTTTTGTCTGCAACACTAAAACCAGTTGAGACTTGCAGGAAAACTCCAACACACAGGTCATCAAGAAGAGGATTGCAGTCCTGAATAGTTACAGAGAAAGCAGGTGAACTCAGCAGGCGGGGAACCCGCTCCACCCAGTGTAGGTGGTGGGAGACAGGAGGATCCTTCAGCAAAAGCAGCATCGCTCCTGGATAATGTTCCACTCCTCATGCGTCAGACTGGAACTGCTTCAGCGACAAACTGCTTCCTAAAACAAACTAGTTTCCATGTGGGACATAACATGATGAAACATATTGACTTTTTTTTTTATAGACATCCATGTATTGGATGCATTTTTCTGACAGACTGTTTGTCTTTCTGTAATTTTGCTCACGAGAAAATGTATTTCTTTACATTTGGAATTTTTTTATATCATAAAATATCTTTACACTCTATTTTTATTCTGAATGTGTGTCATGTTGAATTCACCTTTCCTATTGCTCTGCTGTGTGTGCTAACGATTTTCTTGATGTTTATATACTTATTTTTAATTTTGTATTTATTTATTGTGTATTTGTTTATTGGTTTTGTATTCTATTACTCTATTTTATTCTGTATTTTAGAAGGTCATATTGTAAAAAGACATAAAATTGATTGAAGAGTAAAAAAAGCAATCCATGCAAACACTACAGCTCATAAAACCTGGAGCTGCTACAATACATACAAACACTTGTTTCACTGTTTCATTGTGTTTTCAGATTAAAATCCAGTTTTATTTCAGTTAGAGAAAGCAGCTTATCAGTTTATACATATTTTACAATATTCTAAAAGTGCACAGCTGCAATTTTTGTCTTTTAAAAGGAGCATAGAGGAGAAACTGTCAGTTTAACAGTCAGTATTTATTTTTTATTTTTTTACCTCTGCAGCTCAGTTTCTTTACAACCCATCAATACTGTGAAACTGACATTTGTTATTATTATTATTTAGAGGAATCAGTTTCAAAACTAGAAGATTTGCTGCCAACCAAACCAAAATCAAAGTCCTCACACTTCTGTTAGATCTTTGGAAATAAAAAAGTAGCAAAAGGTTTTTAAACTTGCAGTTGTTGCTTCTGTTGAACAAACGGAGTTTTTGTCATCTTAATTTGTGTTTGTTCTGTGCTGAGTAGGTGAGAATTAATAAAATAAGTTTTTGTGTTCAGTCTGCATTGATGTGTAGAAGGTGGCTGGCGAATTTATGCTGTGTTTGCATCCTTAAAGTAGCAGGTGATGGAGGAGCTGAGAATGTTTTACCTGTCAACGCAACAGAACCAACGTATAGATATGTGTATTTTACATAGGAAGCCTGAATTCAGGGTTTCCATAAATAAAAATAAAAAAAATCAGGTTAAACTTAAAACATAAACTGATGACACTAAAGTTTAACTATCATTCTCACCTGTTCCTGCAGCTCTCCTCTCTATCCAGATCTCAGTCGCTCAGTCTGCGCACATTATACACTGGCGCCCCCTAAATGAACCCGAGCAAAGTGCAGCCAGTCAGCCAGCGGCGGCACGGGACCCGCTGTGGGTCAAACACCCGGGATGTCCAGCACATCTGACCGCATGCAGAGACGGCTGAGGCGGCGGGAGACACACGGCGGCCCGGTGCTGCCGGAGTCCGAGTCCGGAAAGTCCGGAAATCAGACAGGAAGTTGGAGACATCAACAAATTTAAATAGATATGTGTTCAAATACAGAAGACAAGGAAGTCCACATTATATATAGGATAAGAACTAAAGCTTGATCCCTTAAAAAATAAATGAACAAATAATAATAGCAATAAATAATAATAATAGCAATAAATAATAATAATAATAATAATAATAATAATAATAGCAATAATAATAATAATAATAGCAGTAATAATAATGCATTTCTTAAACCCAATTGCTCTTTAATTTCTTCCCAACAACCCGCTGCTTAAATGTCACTTTATCCCAATACGACCACCAACTATTGTGATTTGAATTACAATAATAATGAAAGGGGGGCGTCAGTGTGTGAGACAGAGGGGTCTTTATCCCTCCGCACGTCCATAAATCGCATCAAATGACAGTCGGCCAGTGAAGAGTTAAAGGGAGGAGACGGAGAGTGACACGCCTCATTGGGTAGATTATGTGCCGCAAACAAAAAGTGTGTGTCTGTGCGCCAGTCAGCCAGAGAGCACCGGGCCCCATCTGCGCGCCTCACTCCGTCTCACTCTCTGTCTGCCTTCATCCGTCCAGCTCGGTGCGCCCTGCCAGAGAGCCGGAGAGGATCTGCAGCCCTGCAGCAGCAGCATCACTGTCACTGTCAGCGCACCGGGGGGGGGAATGTTCTGACCGGAGCAGCCCGGGAGCGCAGCACCACCACCTCCATCACTGGCGTCCGCGTCCGCCTGCTAGTTTTCGGATTTTTAAAACATCTTTTTACCCTCATTCTGATTTCTCAGACGGGTTTTGGACTCCGCGCTCTCCACTCGCTTGTGGAATATTGCTCCTCTTCATCGAGGGAAAGGTAGGCTGGTGCTTTGGTTGGGCCTAATATTTATGTTCTCTTGACTTGGCGGAGCTGGAACCCGCAGATGTTTCGGCTGCAGCGCTGATTTAGGGCAGCTTTGTGCCTGGCGCGGCGTTAGCAGATGGGTTAGAGGGAAATAAAGCCCCTCGCTCCACCCGCTCCACCCGCAGCAGGTTTGAATGGGAGGGAGGCTGCTTTCCATTTTATGGAAGGGCAAAAATTCATCTCTCCTGTTATCCAAAGTGGTGCGCGTAAAAACGTGCAGCTTTTTGTGCTCTTATTGTGGGATGTTATAAATATATATTTATTTGTATTGTTTGTGTCTGTATCGAAGCATAATTGCTGCTCACATTTAAGAGCCGCTTAAACTTGCTGAAAACCAGTGTTGTGAAAATTAACAATAATTGCAACTGATTGTATAAGCTTATTTTCTTTTTTAATAATTGTAACACACGCAACAACAAAAAAACAGCCTAAAAAACAAACAAAACTGAGAAATGTATCGCTCTCTGTATTTCAACCAGTTTTAGATGCGTAAGGAAATTTATTCCCACTGATGTGTGGAGCGCAAAAGACCGAACTGTGGATTTCTTTTTGCATGAGTTCACCGCTTTGTTTTATTTTTTATTTGTTTTTGGGATAAGACGTTTCCCTGTTATGGTTACTACGATTTATTGCCGAAAAATAATTGGGTAAAACTTGGGTAAAAATCATTGTTTTCTTTTTATATATTTTATCCAATTTAACTGTTTTTTTATGTCCCCCTCTTTTAATAGATCTGTAGATTAGTGAGACATTATCTCTCCTTCCTGTTATTTTTTCACGGCCTCTTGAATAGTTATTGGCGCTGCATTAGTGCCAAATAGCAGTGCATCAGGTGCGGCTGTCCGTGCGCATTTTTAGCCTTATTTAAGTCCGGAAAATGAGGGAGGAGAAGGGAGGGGATGAAGGGGCCACATGCAGCCGCCTAAACGCGCACATTGTGAGGTTAGAAAGGGAGAAAAGAAATAATTAACTGGTCGTGCTGCTTTAATTACAGTCTCAGAGGGGAAATGCTGGATTATGGTAATGAGGCGACATACGCTGCAGCTTGTAGCAAGGAGAGAAAGGCTGGCTGACATGAAACCGCTGACTTTGACGGTCCACTTGAAACCCATTGGACATGCCCACGCCAGTGGACCTCAGCAGCTCCCACTCAGGGAGTGATTTCATTTTTCCCCCCTGCTCTGAATCGAAAGTAAGAACGCTCTTTTTATTCAAATATTTTCCACAATTTTAATTTAAACCTGCGATTATTTATTTATTTTTTTACAGAAATCAATAATGCAAATGTAAAGTAAAAAAGAAAAGGTGTTTTTGTTAAGACGAGAACTTTGGAAACCAAGTCGAGAATATTAGAGGAATATAATATTTTGTTTTTAAAGGACACTAAAGCAAACAGGGTGCAGTGAGGTGGACAAGAATAATGCAAATATTCTTACTGGCTGAAAACTATTTATTATTTTTAATAAAAAAGAGAGTTTGAAGTAAATGTTACTTTTAAAAATAATTATATTTATATTAGCATTTGTAAGAATAATGAAGAGAGAGATTTATTTAATTATAATGATTTTTAAAACACTCATAAAAATAAGCTCTTCAATAATAATAATAATAATTACAGTTTTACAAATAATTTATATTATAAATAAAATTATTGTTGAATTTTAAAACTTCGACTTTAATATGCTGATGCAGTTCTGAGTTAAATATGGGTTTGGAAAACAGGCCCCGTGTCACCTGATTTAGTATCGGAATGGATTTATTTATTTCCTGTCCTCAGGAACAGGAGAACGTCACCAAACAACCCGGTTCGTCTCACATGGATTGCTCATTTTTCCGTATAGAAAATAAAAGCCGAGGATCCCGTAACGTTCCCGCTCCTCCCTGTCGGCTTTGATCCGAGTTTCAGTCCTGCGTGTTTTTCTCTGTGTCCCCGCAGTGTGACATGGAGGAGTCCAGCTCTCAGAAGTTGGCGTGGGACGGGGACGCCAAGGCGGTCCAGCAGTGTCTGACGGACATTTTTACGAGCGTCTACACGACGTGCGACATCCCGGAGAACGCCATCTTCGGGCCGTGCGTGCTGAGCCACACGTCGCTGTACGACAGCATCGCCTTCATCGCTCTGAAGTCCACCGACAAACGCACAGCACCTTACATCTTCAGGGTGGGTTAAACCTCCAATGCAAACCTACAGGTTTACTTTAAAAGGAGCTTTCATTTGATTTCCAGTTTATATCTGAAAAGGCCTGAAACGCTCAATATTTGAGTTTAGCCCTAAGATTTATTCTTTTTTTTTCAATAATCAGTTTTTTGTACTAATATGAAATTACTGCAGATACACATTGTGATCAGGTGCCAAATTGTAGGTCAATATATTAATAACAATCCCTGTATCCTCATGATGTGCAGGTGGACACTTCGGCCGCCAACAGCACCTCGGAAGGCCTGATGTGGCTGCGACTGGTCCAGTCAGCTCGGGACAAAGAGGAGCAGAACCTGGAGGCCTACGTGAAGAACGGCCAGCTCTTTTACCGCTCGCTTCGCCGCATCGAGAAGGATGAAGAGCTGCTGGTCTGGTACGGCAAGGACCTCATCGACCTGCTGCTGCTCAGCTCCAGCCGAGCGCCGGCCAAGAGCAAAGGTGAGCTGACTGAACTCCCAACTGGAACGGAAGTGCAGACAAAGAGGTGGTCCATTCCTGGAGGGCTAGTGTGCTCTGTGTTTTAGATATTTGGATAATCTCCCAACCTGCGACCAAATTCTGCATATTACTAATGACCTACTCATTAAATTTAGACATTTTTAAGCAGGGAAGCATCTAAAACAAACAGGACAACAGCCCTTTGAGGACCAGAAGGCCCCATCTCTGGCAACATACTTTAGAGTTTCAGATTTTCTATCTTCAAATTGTAATTTTCCATTTCTCTGCTTCCCAGGTTCATCCCACCATTCCTGTCCAGACTGCAGCCAGCGATTCCAGTTTGAGTTCCCTTTCCTGGCCCACCTTCGGTTCCGCTGCACCAAAAGGCTGCAGAGTATTACAGAGGCAGACAAGGAGCCTGGCAAAGACAGCAGCATAGAGCGACCAAACACAACCCCGAGCAGGAATAGCCCAAAGCTTGGCCGCTCGGAAGGCTTCAGCAGTCCGCATGACAACAACAAACCCTCCACTGACTTTCACAACCTGGCACGGGATCTGGAAAAGAACCGGAGCAGCTCACCGACTGACAAGGAGGCCGAGATCTGCAGCGAGAGCTCGGGGAAGAGAAAGTTCTCAGAAGTCGAGGGCAGAGAGTCCCGAGGACTGGGCCTTTCAGTTTCCAAGTCTAAGGAAGAGCTTGCAAGTTCTGCACAAAATTACAGAGGAGTGTATGGCCTGGAGGAGAACCACAGATCCTTCTCCCCTCCAGGATCTACAGAGCATGGAGAGGTGAAGCGCAGCGCCTTCACAGAGGTCAAGAAGTCACCTCAGAACCTCAAACACCACAGCGGCAACAAAAACCTCCAGAACTCCAACTCTGAGAACAAAGACGGAGGTCGCCCGAGCAGCAACTCTGTGGAGAAGCACCTCAACATCAGGCAGGTTCTTTCTGAAACGCAGCCACCCCAGACCTCACCCATGGGCAGTGCTTTCACCTCGGTCGGTCAGCAGGGCAGTGGCAGTGGCACAGAGAGAAAGAGTGCCTTCAGCCAACCAGCTCGCTCCTTCTCCCAGATCTCACCGCTGGTGATGCCCCCCAAGCTGCTGGACTGCCACCCAGCGGTGGGTGACACCATCTCCTCCAACAGACTCTACCAGGCTGACCACCTTGCCGCCAAGCTGCAGGGTGCAGAGCTTGGCGCCAACTGCCCCGTGCCCGCTGGCATTGGCAAGCAGAACCCTTTCGTGTACACCACCGCCTTCTGGCCCAAGAACTCCGGACCTATCCAGCTTCAGATGCCCTCGGCGCTCACGCTGCTGCCTCCCTCCTTCACCTCCCTCTGTCTGCCGGCTCAGAACTGGTGCGCCAAGTGCAATGCCTCCTTCCGCATGACCTCAGACTTGGTTTACCACATGCGATCACACCACAAAAAAGAGTACTCCATGGAGCCTCTCGTCAAGAGGCGGCGCGAGGAGAAACTCAAGTGCCCCATATGCAACGAATCCTTCCGGGAGCGGCATCACTTGTCACGTCACATGACCTCCCACAACTGACTGTTTAAGATAATCAGAGGGACTTTTGCTTAACGAGGGGCCGAGAATCTGCCTGGATTTAAGTCCTCCAAATGGAAATAGGCCACTTAAGCCACAAAAACACCCCTTGCACTTATTTACACCTTGGACACGCTCTTGAAATCCTTTTTGGTCTGTTGACTTTTCCTCCTCCTGTGTACAAAATGACATGTTTTCGACTGTGAGCGAATGCATTTTGACTTAAAAAAAAAAAAAAAAATCTATTTATGAAGCTCTTGAATCTTTGAGAATAAGGAAGATTTAAATATGTGTAAATGTACAGTAAGTTGTATTTTATATCATGCAAATTCAAATATAGAGATGAATTACAATTGTCGTCACTCGTCCTGGTTTACACCACAGCAATTGTTTTCTTTTTCATGTCTGCAATGTTTAAGGACACAAATTGGGGGGTTTTATGTGACACTATATTTCAGAGTGCATGTAATATTAAATAATATTGATTTAAGATGCAGTCTATTCATCACAGTGTAAAAAAATTTGTTTTATTTGAAAAACAAAGTGTAATATTTTGTGTCAGTGGGGAATAGTTTCAGTGTTTCTTCCTTTTTGCGGAAATTTACTACTTGACAGTTTATCTAATCATGTTGAATGCATTGACAATAAAATAGCTTTATTTTCACTTGTGGGATTTCTGGATTTTTTACATTTTATTTTAATTTTACACATATGTCAAATTTAGCTAGCATTTTGCCTCTTAAACTAAATTTAAAATAGTTTTTAAAAATAAAATGTGCCCAAAGAATCCTCAGAATTGCAGTTTGAATCCATTTGTATTTTTTTTTCTTAGATCAAAATACTATTACTAGCCTGCAATCAGTTTACATTTGAAATTAAATAGTTTTGCATCACATAAATAATTACTATTATTATACAATTAGAAATGATCGGATTAAATGATAAACACTAGTCCTGTGTTTTCCCCGCTTTTGTATTCGGCACCACGCCAGGAGTATTTGTCGGAGATATATTGGGAGAAAATCAAAAAAAAAAACTCGGTGCAAAGGAATGATCCCAAACCCCGTCCTCTGTTTGTCAGTGAGTCAAACATTTCTGTACGATTAAAAAAAAAAACAACAACAAAAAAACACACATCAGAATTAAACATACGCGTTCAGGCGTGCAGCGGAAATTAATTTATGAGAAAATGGCTAATTTGTTCAAGTAGGTTATTCAGAATTTTCACGTGATTAAAATAAAATACAGAAATGACAAGTACATACGGCGTGGACAAAGAAATGACACCAACAGCATTAAAATATCACTAAGAATACAGTCTCCCTTGTTTCAGTGAATCGTATTGGTTATTTTTGTAGCATGAGAAAAAACAGAATTTCTTCAAATGAATAATCACCAAACTGTCCATGGCATAAGGGTATAATTAACGAAAAAAGGAGAAAGAAGTCACATCCGATAGGGACGTTTCGGAACGCTGGAAAACGACCGCATGTGAATAATGATTCAATGTCGCCATCAAGTGGTCAACACGAAAATTACATTAAATGGTCCAGCGTGTTCTTTTGAACACAGCTGAAAATATTATCCAGTGGAAATTAATAATTTTGTTCTTAAAATACACAATGTTTTTACAGAGAGTGAGTAATTCCTAACTGGCTGACATGTTGGCCTGAGATATGAATTTCTGTTTATTTTTAAAGTTATCATCCAATGGTGGACTAGGAATTAAGTGTGATCAACAGTACGCCTTTATATTTAATGTACATTTTTTACAAGAGCAAAGAAGAGAAAAACATAAAAGAAGAAAAAACAAAATGCTGCTTGAGCTTTGTTTGTTTTTGGGCTGAAGACATCACAAAAGGCGCAGGGTTTTAGTAAACGTAACTTTTAACAAACTTCACAGATTTGTATGTATTTCTGTTGCATTAAAGTTGCAAAGGGTTCAGCCTCATTAAGCCAGAGTTTGACCCCCTATAACCCCAACAATACATGATGAACAGTGGCGTGGCTGGGCAGGAAGAAGATACAGAATATTAATATACAAATATTTTTAAATTTCTGTTTTAATCTTTCCATTCAATTGGTTTGTTTTGTGCATATTTGACAATTGAAAGATCACCAAAGATCTTCGATCATCAAATCTGGCCATTCCAGCATGCGCTGATCCTTCTCATAATCAGATTTTAAGTGTTTTTTTTTTTTTGTCTCACATAGGTTTGTTTCAGCCATGTAGAAAATAAGTAAACAGCTTTTGAGGAGGATTGTAATTTAAAACATGCAAATATGGAGGACAGAAACAACAACAGAAGTTATATCATCATTTGCATTATACTTTTTTGTGATGTTAAATAATTATGATAAAACAGAAAAATAAACAGAAATAAGACTGTAGGTGACGAGCCCCATTTTTGAATTTTACAAAATTTTTAAAGTGTGGCTAAACGTTTTAAACTATATAGACAACAAAATGAGAAAATCATTTTTATAGAAGGATTTAAAATGAAGCAACTTAAATAGAAAATGAGTAAGCTAAGTAATAAGCTAAGGAGACGTTAGCAGTTTGCTGAAATAAAGCCATGAGCCATTTTTGTACAATACAGCTTTTATTATCTTAGTCATTCTTTGCAGTTATTATGTAACACACTGAAAAGTAAAATGAATCAAAATAAATAAAAAAAATATTTGTAAAACATGTAATGCCATGTTTTATGTAAATTAACCACAAAGATTAAATTTGTCTTCCTGCTTTTTGCCGCACGTCACATTTTGTTGACTTTTTGCTGACTTGTGTAATTGCTGTTTCTGTTTGTAATGTGTTTAGTTTATGATGATATTCTTACTAATTTAGAATTTATCAAGTCCCACATTAGGACTTGTTTAATTTACCTTCTGGTAATGAGTAAAATGCAGGTGAGAATTCAACCATGAATCTTTATTTTAGAAGTCCTGTTAAAGACGACAAGCTGAAAGAAAATGTATGAAATTGACAATTAACTGAAACTCTCTGTTTACACAATTTTTTACTTCTATTTCTGCAAGATGGTTGTGCTTTGATTTTACTTTAGTGGAATTTAAAGAGGGGAACATTATGTGGAAGCAGTAAATCCGTAGTGAGATACTTGGATAGCTCACTGGGTAAAGGTTTGGAAAACGTGCTGCTGAATCTAAATCTGGAAAAAGAAAGAAATCCATCTGGAGCAGCTGAGCGACTTTGCAGAGACGTGCAGAAACCACATGAGGAAGAAGAAGAGGATCTGACAGAGTGACGAAGACGTTCACATCATGATAAATTACAGCGCCGGTGCCCAAGTCAAACAGGTCAGAGTCACCGCAGAGGCATGTGACGGATGGGCAGGGGGAAGGACAGGCCCAGCCTCCACAAACCCACAAACACCCCTGTGATATTCGGGGCCCTCATGCTTCTTCGCTTGTGTCATCGGGTCGCTTGTTCCCCAACTTCCCCCGCAGACATATTTGTCTCTGTACCAATCAACAGCCGAGCAGTGTGGGACAGTTAAAGTCTCTGCTCAGAGACCCACCTAGTGGGACCCTGTTAAAGGGACAGTGCCATTTAAAATTGACTTCTTTGAGCTACACAATGTGTTATAATGTTATTCCCTCATCAAAAACATTAACATTCAGTTGTGCAAAACGCCTTCAAGGCACAGCTCCTCTTCAGAACTGCCGTTTCCATCTCACAGAGCAGTCCTCCCTCATGACTCCGCCACTCAGCTCTTTCAGACTAGCCAGCAGTAATTAGTAAGGATCTGGTGGAACTGACCATCTGTTGAGCTCATTATAGGAGCTACTTCTCAGTGCAACGCTGGTAAAACGTTGTTAAAGGGTTAATAGAGGAGCCATGGAGTTTCAGAAAGTACAGGCGTTTTTAAAGAGACAGCGGCCCAATTTCAAAGAGTTAAGTTACTATGTTAGATATACATAGCATTTTTATGACAACTAAAGGTAACATAGTTACTTGATCGTGCTATAAAATGACACTATGGCTGGAAAATACATAATACTGCTATACCTAAGAAATATATTTTTAGGCTTTTCAGACAAAGAGTTGGCAAAAGAGTCAGCATATACTGGAGAAGGTTCACTTTTTAATTTGATTTCAAGTGATAGACCAACACAATGTGTGTGAGCCACCTGTGTTCCCAAATAAAGTCAGGTACATAATCTGGGTCTGCCCAAGGCAGAAGAACTTCTATCATTTATGTTCACACAATAAATGATTATTCCAAGGATTGCAACATGCAGTCTAATTTATCCAGTAATGACATTTATTTTAAATATATTATGCATGTTATACACAGTGTCTGCCAGCAGGGGGCACATTTGAGTGAGAGACGAGTCACATTCTGCTCCGTTAGGGGGCGGAGCCAAATGTTTGACTCCCCCCACTGCAGTTATGGGCTTGCTGTGATACTGAACGGTGAGGGTAGATGTTTTCGGTGAGACTAAGTATTTGAATTTGATTCCTCCGTTTCCTCCTTTACGTTGACAGTCAAGTGAGACGGAAACTTTTCGGTGAAACAATAGACTAAGAGTAACAGGAGCGGACAAACGTTTTTTCCAAAGCATTTACTAACTGAACCAAACATACTTTTGACTTTACAGAGAGCTTAGCTGTACAGGCAGCGAAAGAAATATTCAGATGAGGACTCGTAGGTAGCCTCTTCACAAAACACACACACACACACACACACACACACACCCATATTTTATCTGTTTTAAAGTTAGTCTTCAAGCTTGACACGAGGTCAACTCCTCCTGTTGCTGCCTGATTAGGGGGGTACTGCTGCCTCATCTTTACTTATTGATGGTCTAAATATACACAAACACCGTCGCCTCTTGTGGACTATTTCCGACCCACAATGCACTCAATCTACAGGTCTGCTGACAGGGACAAATTTACACATAATGTCCGCTCCGTGATTATCCACAACAGAATGTCTCTGGTAGACGCTGCCTGGTTGGGTCCGACTTCTGTTAAAGGTAAACAATGTTTTTTATCTGAAACTCTCACTAAACGAGCACCTGCAATGGAATTATTGCTTAGCTATTAGCTGAAAGGTCAGCATTAAGCAGCAGGATGGCACATCTCTTAGGTATTGTGTCACATCTTTGATGACTTTTTACTTTTTCTTTAAGAAACAACTTTTAGCTACCGTCTTATATTTTTCTTCAATTCTTATTATTTTCTAATTTTGAACACATATTGAAAAATATGTAGCCTGGTAAAAACCAGGTCCTTTTCTGTAAACAACCCTGTGTGGAGTAGAACCTCAGCATATTTGCCAGAAATACAATGCCTTATACATTTCTCTTTCTCTGACTATAATTGCTCAATATTTGGAAGTGTTTCCAACACGGACTGGACACCTTCGTTCACTTCAACCCTATATGCTAACTACAACTCTAAAAGAAAAAAATTAAACAAAAAAAAAAAACAACATCATTCACAACTCCTTCTGTTCGCTGACTGACCCGGTTGAGACTCTATTGGAGGAATACAGATCAATGGGAGAAATCCCAGACTGAGCACAGAAGGGAGATGAGAATTGAATGGAATTGACGTGACACCAACTCCGCCCCCATGCAGAAGCAGAGCAAACCTCCACAAACAAACTGTTATAATGGCATAGGTAGTGGAACTCAAAGCATTACCCGAGACATTTTTTGAGTCAGTTTTGCCTCATTAACCAACACTGAGACAAAGACAACAGGCAAGAAAATTCAACGAATCCTACATCAAGTCTGTAAGGTTTTCTCAGGGAAACAACAGATAAATCAACGTTAAAGTCTCATTGGATGTGAGTGTGAAAGCTGTGTCAGACGCAACGTGTATGTACAAAACCGATGAGTGATGCCTTAAAGCAGTGGTCCCCAACCCTGGACCTCAGGGCCCACCTCCCTGCATGTTTTAGGTGTTTCCCTGCTGCTGCACACCTGGGTTAAATGAATAGGTGATTAACCAACTTCTATAGAAAATGCAGGAATGAAAAGAAGGCAATGCAATCATATGAATCAGCTGTGCTGGAGTCCAGACTCATCAAAAACATGCAGGACAGCGGTCCCTGAGGACCAGGGGTCCCTGAGGACCAGGGTTGGGGACCACTGCCTTAAATGATACCAGTTTGTGCAAATCTGCCTTTAGGAAAATGCTTCAAAATAAACGGTAGCATAAAAAGGTGCTTAAATGTGAATACCACAGTTATTGCAGCACGTTTTTATGCTGCTATGGAGCTGCCATAGAAATTTACACAGATCAATAAGTGAAGCATAATTCCCTTCACTTAATGATCTTTGACTATCAATAATTGTCAATATTACACAAAATGGGATGTTTACAGCCAGTTACCTTCGGACAGACGAACATGTGGTAGTTGCCGTCAATCACGGTTTCATTCAACTGAACATGAAGTCGACTGCAGGCCTTGATCCATTTCCTGCATTATTCCTAACTCCGTTTGGGTTTTGGAAATGTAATAAACTGTTCATAATTTCCTACCACTTTCCTCGAAATCTTCTTCTTTTCTATAATCTTAATTTTCAAGGTGCATACCGCCATCTACTGTTCATTAGTGTGTAGCCACACCACATCATACACCCATTAAATTCTATTTTTTAAAACCCAATATTAGTCATCCTGAACTCCGCATTGTTGACGGACGTCCAGTCACTCCAGGGGCGTGCACGTACGGACAAACTGCGACCGCCGATTGGTCAGTTGCTGACAAACCGACTAGAATGATTGACAGGAGGCGCCCTGTCAACTGTAGAGGAAAGCAATAAAATAAGCTAACGGCAAAATAGTTTTTTTAAAAAAGGAAATAAAGTAGGAAAGAAAAAGAGAAAAAAGTGAAGAAAAACATCATCTAATACATTATTCTTCATGTCTTATGTTCAAGAAATTTGATCTGAGAAAATGTTTTTTCCATCTGAATTTGCTGCTTTGTAATCATGTAATCTGGACTCATATATTTTTGTTATTTTGGTCAATAAAATACCATATTTTGCACATAACTTCATATTTATTATCTGTGTGACTTCAGAATTTGCTAAATATTATATCAGCAATATAATATTTATATTACTGGTACAATAGTAAGTAGTTTTGCTCTTACTGGAGTCATTTAGTGATTCTACTGTACAAAACACCAACACATCTTTCCCAGTAATCCATGCATCTCACCCTGCATTTACACAAAAAGACACAAGCATTAAATTTTATTTATATAAAAAATTATTAAGGCACTTCTTGATTTTATTCACTGTAATGAAAGAGGAAATGGAACCTCAAATAACAATTGAACCCTGGACTAAAAGCCTCCACCGCCTCACAATGTTATTTTTATGCTTATTAAAAAGATGTCAGTTAATGTATTTAAATGAAAAATGGCGAAAAAACATGGAAAGTCGCCATTTAATATATTTACATTTTATTTGCTGTATAATATACATATGGGAAATAGGATGTACTTGGTATTTTTAAAAATATCACTCACAGTTTGCACTGCAGCTTAAAAATGATCCAGACCACGGTAAGGCATGGTGGTAACCCTCTGAACTTTATTGCACCCTCCTTCAGAATACTGTAGGTATATGGTTTGTCTTATTAAACCAAGTTTCTCAGTCTATAAAACACTCGTCTTCCTCCCCCATTTATCATATAACCATAATTTATTAATCTTTTTCCAGATTACTAAACAACGGACATCAAATAGACACAAGATGTGCTACAAATACAAAAAAGCATCTTAAAAGCTGCAACTTGGTTTTCAAAACTGCAACCATCTCTACGAATTTCTGCATCGGAGAAGCTGCTTTGCTTGCTGTTCCTCATTTGTCATTCAGAGACTCGGCCTGATGACACTGAAGGTGGTCGGATTACTTTAGTGCGCATTCTGCTGGTGAGCCCTGGTCCTTTACTCCTTTTGAAGTACATCTCCATGACAGCCACTGCATACAGTTTTCTTAGAGGCCGGGGCAAGCATGTTGCCCCCCAACCCACCAAATCCCCACCTCCTTTTCCCCCAGCAGCTCCTCAACCCCTACCCCTCCCTGTCATGAAAGTCAAGCCAACTTTATCAGTCACAGTAATGACCGGAGTGCCAAGCCACTCTTTCACTCTTGGCTCAAGCGTGGAAGACTTCCTGGCTAAAACTGAGAACGATATCTCACTCATGTACAGCTGGCAGCCGTCCACTTCGAACTCCCAACAGCACCGGAGACGCACACCGAGGTGCTTACGCAGAAAAACAGTCACGATTTAACAAACGACGGACATAAAAAAAAAAAAAAAACTGAACCTCAAATGTATCACAAAAATGAAAAAAAAACCCGAAATGAAGCACCAGACAATAAAATAGCATAATGCATAATCGCATAAATGTTAAGAATTATCAAAAGGACTAATTTAAGCAAATAAAGAGCCAAGACATGATAGAAATAGAGTAACATTTGCCCTGCATGTGGTAAAGTTTTCACTCCTGATTTAAAGGAGCAAATAGTTTTTGTACATCTCAGGCTTTCAGGCAGTTGGTTCCAGAGCCAAGGAGCATAGAAACCAAATGCTGTCTTCCTTTATTTAGTTCTAGGCTGGGAACAGAGTGAGCACATCTCTGATGACTGAAGGGGTCTCCAAGATTCATACTTGACCAGCAACTTTGAAATGCATTCACATCAAGGATCATCAACAAGGTTTTAAAATCCATTCTTTTACAAACATGGAGCCGGACAGGATGAAGTGAGCCATATTCCTGGTGTTGGTCAAGACTCAGGCAGAAACATTTTGTCATTTCCTAGTCTGGAGAAAATTCTGACCAACCCACTCATGAACATAGTGGACACGCTGACTCAGTGACTGTTCTTCGGTCAGGTAGTGACACAAAAACAAAGTTGTGTTTTAGCACACAGTAGATATAGAAGATGGCGATCTGAGCTGATGGGATCAAATAGAAAAGGTGGTGAGAATGGAGCCTTGAGGTGCCACACATTTAATTGTCACTTGCTGAGATGTACGATGCTTAAAAAAAAGATTGGAACTACTTTAGCATAATACCAGACAACCTTGTTCAATTTTCTAAGGAGTTCCAAGGAAAATGTAAGATATGTTAAAACAAAAGCAGAAGCTTACCTTGAAAGCCTACAGGCTGGCTTATTTTTCTGAAAAAGTTTCAGATTCAAAATGACCATCAGTCAATTTGAACCTGATGATCATTTTCATTTTGAACATCTGACTGAAATTTCTACTTAGTTTGGCAGACAATCATCCCTGATACTGACCAAATCTATGCAAATTTATAAATAACAAAAGGGTGAAAATATCAAAAAATAACAAATCAAGTTTTGTTATAAAACTGTTTTTTTATAACAAAAAAATTATCTAGAAAATGTGACTATTTTGTTAATTCTAACTAAACTCAAGAAAGGTTTGGTCTGATGTCATTTCGGACAAAGAGGTCTTTTTACTTGTTGTATGTAAATATCTGGTTTCAACTTTAGCTGCACAGGTTAGCAAACTGTGACATGTTGTATTCAGTTGCATTGTGTGAAAACGCAGCCGTCACTGGAATGTTCAGTTTGCTACCTGTGTACGTGTCGAAGTGCAACAAGCTCTGGCTCGGGTTGTAGTTCATTCATCAGCTGTAAAATCAACACTGCGTGCTGTCTTGGTTAGGCACGTCTGGCATCCAGCAACAAACAGATCGTATTTTTCCTGCTTATATTTAAGAGCAAAAACCGAGAAGCACAGAAATAACACTTAGACGATTTAACCAAGCAGTTAAGTTCCTTTAATTGTTTTCAATTTGAGCTTTGTATTCAGGAGCCGTTGAGCAGACATGCTGCGTCAGGGCCGGTCAGATCTTCTTAGATGTTTGTTGTTTTAAAATCTTTTTTAGTCATCCAATCATTGGTAAAACTGCTGGCAGACGCATAAAATGCATCTGTGGAAAGGTATTTTACTCCCCCACAGACTTCTTAATTATTTTTCCTTTTGTCACATTTAAATATTTTACAACATTGAACAAATTTCTCTATCAAAGTTAAGCTGAGCAAATACGAAGAGTGAGTTTAATCACCCCTCTTAAGAATTACATTTGATTAAACACATTTCTTTTGGGGAAACATATTAGTTTCATGTGAGGCCCAGATGTTGTGCAAAGAGCACAACTTCAGGGTGTTCACATTGTTTTTAGATTATTCTACAATGTGAATCATTGCATCATGATTTTTATATATATAAAGAAAATTATATTTATGTATTACAGGTTGTGTACAGTCAAATTATGATGGTATAATCCATGTGTGGAGTTTCTTCTCTTGCACAAAATTGGGTTTTCTTAACATTTTTCACAAGAACTCCTTCATGAGTAAAGAGTGGAGTTAAAATGTCCGAAAAGAGCAACTTCCTCCAAAAATCAGGCCCAGTTTGATGATGATCTGTGAATTTTCAGAAATCATGGGGCGCTGTGTCACATGGTAAATTAAAGGTGGATAAATAATCAGAATTTAAAAATTTTAGACCTGTGGTCAAGTAGCTAATGACAGTCCAGGGAAGGTCATTAACTCCAAACTCATAGAAGGCGAAAAGGATTCAATAAAAAATATGTAAAATGTTAGTAACCTTCAATCTTTAAACTGAGTAGATGACAATTTTGTAAGAGCAAAGAGACATAATTTGCCTATAAAGCTGCTGTCAGTGTGTTTATTAACATGTTCTGTGATCAGATGCAGTGACGGGTCAAACGGGATGTATGAAGGTTCTGGGTTGGGCCAGATGCAGAAGTAACGGTGGTAACGGATTCCTGAGAGGTAAAACAGACTGGATTTATCTTCAGCCCTAAAAGACGTGACCATCCAGGGAACACTTAGAAAAAGAAAAGTGATTCTGACTTCAGAAGTGGCTGATTAAATGTTTCAGCCACTTCAGCTTCATCCTGACTTTGATTCATATAAGATTTCTGTTTGGAAAAGATAGAAACCTTTGGATTCAGAGTGTTGTCCAGAAACCGCTGATGTCTTGCCTCATGTTCCAGGTTGCCAGTTTAGATCCACTGGTTTAGATCCACTGGCAACAATTCTTGCTGAATTTGCTTCCTTTGTGCCTGATTAACTATGTAAACTATTTAATATTTAGCTTCATATTATTCTGTGATTGGTGAGAAGAACAATAAGAAAAAGAAAATCTGAACACGAGGCTCTCCTTTAAGCAATGTTTCAGGAAATCACAGCAAACCTCTAAAGAAGCAAAGTGGAACAAGTCAAAGTTCCCGGCAGGAAAATTTTGACAAAACGGACGTTAGTCTGCAAGAATATGCAGCATGGTTGTTGGTTATTTTGCTGATGCTGTGTTATTATAAATTTCAAAGTGGGATTAGAACAAATGTTTCATTATTTATCTATCTGAATCAGCATCTAATGAAAAAACTTTGAATATGATTCCACTGAAATCCATTCAAACTGCTGGTTTTCTGCTGCAGCTGCATTTCCCTCTGCAGAGTAAATCCCAGAGTCATCCAGTTCCTCCTGGTGGATGAGGAGCTGTGGACTTCCTAAAAAGACTCAGCAGGGAGCATTTCATCACCTAAAGCCCCAGTTGGTCCATTTCTCCACCCGACTCCAAGCAGCAGGACTCAAGTTCTGCAGAAACATAAATCTGTTCCTGGGAAGAAAACGTCTCAGTTTTGAGTTGTACAGTTTCTAGCTTTTATTCTTGTTTTAGGTTTCAGCAATGTGTGCAGTTGTTGAACCAATCTAAAGAATGCAGATTCCTCCATGTCAGGAACTAAGACTTTGATTGTCAAGAACCAGAAACACGAACGGATAGTTTGTAATTGGAGGAAAGTAATGTCAAACTTTTTGTCCTTCAATATAAATTTCTTCCGAATTGCACTTTCGTAGAGTAATTATGGCGGAGTCATCGTCTTCCCTTCAGTAAACATTGGTCACACTCAACTCAGCTTCCAGTATCAGGAAGGAAATTCTCACGAAGGACTCAAGCTGATATTTAATAAGGGAAAAGGCAACTAAAAGCAGATTTCCACCAACACACTGAGCTCCACAAATGATGCTGGTTAGATGTCATTACTGCAGGAGATTGATGTTTTGCTGTTTTATCATCACAAACTATATAAATCCAAGCATTCCTGAGTCTATGGTAAACAGATCAACAACTGGATGTTGCCTCTGGCGCAAACCAAAACGGAGGAGACAACAGGAAGTAGTTGGAGAAGGTTTTTTTGATAACTTATCGAGTGAACAATCTTATTCACATTACTTTAACTGCACTTTTTATTTAAAGGAAACGCCACAATTGCAAAATTGTGATTTTTTTTCAATGTTAGCGGAATATAGGCAAAGTTTTGTGCACATTTATAATGGAAAAGTAACTAGTGTTGTACAATAAAAACATCACCTTTAACGGTGCAACATCCATATCTTTTAAAATCATTGTGTTCCTTTTGGGATTCCCTTATTTCTAAGACTTCAAGAATGAAACCGGATTCTTTGTCAGAGGTTGAGATGCCCTTTCTCTCAGCCCAGAGGGATGGAGGTGGATCAGACGTTTTACCACTCGGCTCCCCTTGCAGACAGGTGGCACGTCTGTAACAAGCGAACAGGTGTTGCTTTGTGGCTCCACTGAGACTCAGCAAACTGAAAAGGATGAAGTTCAGTTAAAACTCCTCCTCTAAGCTCAGGCTTTGCACTTCAGATATGTCTTCTGCGATTTGCTTTTCTCCCAAGCTTCTCATGTCACAGACGTCTTTCATGGCCAGACTGGAACTGTTGATGATGGAGGGTCCAGGGGGGAAACGGCGTCCCACTGCAGGTCAAAGAGCTCTGCAGAGGGAGCGGCATGGCCGGTGGCGATGGCTGGCCGCTGCAGGCGACACGCCGGCAGGTCTCCAGAGGGTCCGGCTGATGATGGTGGGAAGCACTGAAGGAGCCGAGCCATACCGTGTTTGGAGAGTCAGCACAACTTCTGACATAACATCAGAGTCAACATTAGGTCAGCTGGTAGCGATTTTGTTTGCGTGTGGCCTCTTCACGTCTTCATTCTAGTGCCAAGCAGTTTTATAAACACTGTAAATCATATTTCCAACATGAAGGGAAGTTGGCTGGAGCCCCAGCAAGATACCCCTGTTAAAACATGTCCAAATATTAATCGGCTTTTTAGTAAAAATGAAAACAAGAATGAAAAAGGAAATCCAGGAACATGGCTCAACTGTGCATCAGCACATTTTCATGGGGGGCAGGGAAATACTGAACCTTTTTTCATTTAAACAAGGATTTCTCATCAACAAGATTGATCTAAATATTATTATTAATAATACAAAGGAGTCAAAGATCTAAGATTAAGCAACTACATTTGAATTAGGAACCAGCAAAGGCAGACATGGGGATATAAAACATCTGTAAGTGTAATGTTACATGTACTAAAACCATTAAAAACATTTTAAAATAAACTGAATCAAAAAATATTTAGCTTTAATTAGACAGATTTGATGCATCTTGGTAAATAAAATTATTATTTACCAAGTATATACAATAAAGAAAAAAATAAATTGTTTAGAGTTGATTGGCATGAAATTCACATTTCATTTACAGCTTTTGATAAAACAGTTGATAATAACAAATAAGAACATAATGTAACATTGGAATGGCAGTAAATAAGTTTCAGAAATAACTTGGTAGAATAGTCAGAAGAGTCTGTTTTGTAAAGCTCAGGTGAGATCTCGATGCTTTTTACGTCAAATGTCTTCAAATCTTGAAGGTTCATGAATCCTCTCTCATGAAAGCTTTGATTTCCAGTTCTTTCCATTTAATTCAATTGTTTTGCGAGTCATCGGTGACAGAGATTGACCGGGGAACTCTGGCAACTTTATTTTACTTCTTTGAAAACACATGAGGATGTTTGTCTGTGTAGGTGTTTTACATTTCATGTTCAGATTTCTTTCAAGACATCCATTCATTCAGTTGAAAGACATTCTCCAAAACCTCATGCTGAAAAAGGTCCCAGCACACGAGGGGACACACCTGGGACTCAAAGTCAATTACAAAGAACCGTGTGATTATGTGCAATGATTTTGTCTTTCATAAAAAAAAACAACGGATCCAAAAGGCAGCAGATGACCTTTCATTGGCTCCCTGTTTACTATTAATTCATGACTGATAAAATTTTAATTTTTGAATTCCTCTTTTTTCTGGAGCAGATTGAAGTCGTTATTTATGACTGGTGCCTTTATGATTCTAGAAATAAACATAAGCAACAAAGATCTGACCACCAGATGAGTCTGGTTTTGTTTGTGACTTTTGTCGGAGCTTCCAGGGAGTCATGCCTGTCCTCATATTGATTATTATCTGCAGAACCTGCTGTCTGTTGATTACTGACTCTATAAATCTACTGAAAGCTGGGATCAATCGGGTGGAGGAATCAGTCAGGATCATCCGTGTTTATGCGACTCGGGGGGATTACCTCACTGTTGCTGGAATGGCCTCAGAGGAATGGCTGACCGTTATAGAACAGTGGGACTAAACACTGCCCCGCTGTTTACATAAAAGGTAAAGCAGGCCCGGCCCGGCCCGGCCCTGTGTGCCAGAGACAATTAGGCCCCTGTACTGGCTGTAATCCACAGGCGCGTGAGCTAATCAAATTCAGACATTGCTGGGCCCCTTAAAACAATGAGGGAGGGATTACAGAGAATGCATGCCAAGATAGAAAATGGATAAGCATAACTTGGACTGATCCTCAGACCGACGCTTGAAGATGTTCCACATTTGAGGCTGCGCTGGACTTTTTCATTGTCTGTCGTTTTGAACGATGAGGTCATAAAACAAACCCATTACAATCTGTTTTAACTCTTCAATTTTCACATTGATAACGACATACTCGATTGCATTTTAATTTCCCTTCTTTTTAATGAAAAGTTTAAGAAGCTGAAAAGAGAATCCACATTGTTCCATCACAGGTCGTCACATCAACATAACGCGGCACAGAGTTGAACACTTCTGCACATCTGCACCAAGTAGGTGTATTGTAGTGTATGGTTACTTAGCCTTCACATTTTTTCCATCACCATTAAAAAACAAACTGTCAAAGATGGAAATTATTTGATTAATCCATTTCTCTCTATACCGCATTTAAAATATTTATTAAATTAAATCCAAGCCTTGAGATGTTTCACAAAAACTGGTGAAAGACTAGGAAAAAATATTTGCATAATATAATTCAATGTATTTTGACAATATCTTCCATTTTAAAGGTAAAAATGTTTTTTTCACCTCCGATTAATATGTTTATTAACATACAGTTGAACTCTATTTTATAATTTTCTGTTTTAGGTCAGTCAGGGTTAATAAAATTGTTTCACAAACCAAATTAACAAAATAAGGGTTTTTATTATTTTTCAAACTGATTTTCTTTTACTTAGTTTTTCAAAATAAAGCAGAGCAACTCATTTGAGAAGACAAGATAAAATGTATTGTAGTGCTTTTTCCTCTCAATATTTTATTTGAAGAGCTTCAAAATTAGGAAAACGTGACCTTCAAACCAATCCAACCATTCAAGACAGGAAGGGTCTGATGAGTTAATAACCTTATGACATTATTTTTATCATAAAACATAGAGGCAAGGCACAGACAGCTGCTCAGGTTATACATTTTAAAAGTGTTAAATGATGAACACATAAGGCTCATGAATGAACAAAACCAACATGGAGCATGGACAGCGACAGACACTGAGAGCGTCACAGAATCCAAAGACGAACAACACAAACTGAGAGGCTTAAGTATCTCAGCAAACAGGTGAGAGGAAGACAATCAGACCAGACACAGGCGGACTGAATGAAGCTGATGAGCAGCGAAAAACTGGCAGGTGGAGCAGAATGACAAGAAAACATGAGCACAGCATGAAGCAGGAGAAAACGCGACAATAAACCAAGAAACTGAACATGAGGAAATAATGTGGCAACAATGGAAACAATAAAAATGTACCAAAGACCATTAGAATATAAATAAACCAGAAGAAAAAGATCGAAATGCAAACACAGAACACCATGACACCCAGAGATATAGATATACATTTTTTACAAAATCCATTAATGGTTCCCTGATAAGGGAAATATGGCGACCAAATCATAAAAAAATGTTGGAATCATTTCTCAGAGTGAAAAATAGAGTTAGGAAGTTGGGAGTGAAATATCTAAGACTGTCCACATCCAGTGGATTCACAAGACCGAGGACAGAAACCTCTGCAAGGATTGTCTTAACTGCATCAATCTGTGTAAATATCCTACAAATTTGGACATAATTTTAGAAATATCCTGCCAGTTGACTTTTACATTCATGAAAAATCTGAAGAAATGCATGAATGAACCCTCCTCTAGTCCAAACCTAAAGCACAAATGATTTAGGTTCAGATGAAAAGTTTGTGTGTTTTGTTTTTTACAGTGGATAGATGCTTCTGGTTGGTTGTGCGTGGCCTAATTAAAGTAACACAACTATTTCTTTCCATTATTATCATCAATATTCAATTGTTTGATCTGCATTTAAAATCTGTACGATTTTAGATCCAACCAAGAAAATGTTGAGTTGAGCATCACTGCAGGTGCAGGTGACCCTGGTTAATCTGCTGAGCAAACAATCTCACTACTTTTGGAAATAATAGTTAATTTACTTGTCTTAGTATATTTGTTGTTACAGTAAATGAATTAGATTCATTTCCTCTGTAACATAGAAACAATCCAGGAGAAAATCAAGCATATTTTTGCATCTGAAGACATAAAATTATTACATTTTGCAATCTATCAAATAACAGGACTGATAATAATAAGAATGATTATGAGAAAAAAGTAAAAAGTAGAAAATAAAGATGTTCAGATCTGCACACCTGGCCTGTGGCTCTGCAAGCTGAGCCTGATTGGACTAAAGTACCCAGATGAAGGCGTGTCTCATTTCTGACACTGTGTGTGTGTGTGTGCGCGTGTGGGGGGGGGGGGGGGGGGGGGGGGGGGGGGGGGGGGGGGGGAAAAAAAACAAACAAAAAGAGGAATGTGTTGGATGGATATACAGTATTCATTTATTATCTGTAT